>JAQZBX010008194.1:0-31432 GCA_029593785.1 Cabassous unicinctus | reverse complement strand
ATTATAAATTAATAAAAGGGGCAATTCACCAAGAAGAAATAACCATAATAAATATTTATGCACCTAACCTGGGTGCCCCAAGATGCATGCGATGCACTGGCAAAACTAAAGGGAGAAATAGATGTCTCTACAATAAGAGTTTGAGACTTCAATATACCACTCTCAGCATTGGATAGAACATCTGGACAGAGAATACATAAACAAAAAGCTTGAATAATATGGTAAATAAACAGACATTTATAAAGCATTACACCTTAAAACAGCAGGATATACATTCCTTTCAAGAGCTCATGGATCCTTCTCCAGGATAAACCATATGTTGGGTCACAAGACAGGTCTCAATAAATTTAAAAAGATGGAAGTTATACAAAACACTTTCTCTGATCATAAAGGAATGAAGCTGGAAATCAATAATGGGTGGAAAAAGGGAAAATTCATAAATATATGGTGATTAAACAATACACTCTTAAATAATCAGTGGATCAAAGAAGAAATTTCAAGAGAATTCAGTAAATATCTTGAGATGAATGAAAATGAGAACACATAAAACCTACGGGACACTGCAAAGGCAGTGATGAGAGGGAAATTTAAAGCCCTCAATGCTTACATTAAAAAAGAAGAGGGGGCGGATGTGGCTCAAATGGTTGGGCGTCCGTTTCCCATATGGAGGGACCTGGTTCTCCCATATGGAGGGACTTCAGGGTAAAAATAAAAAATAAATTAAAAAAAAGAAGAAAGTAAAAATTGAAGATCTAACTGCACACTTGGAGGAACTAGAAAAAGAACAGCAAACTAATCTCAAACCAAGCCAAAGGAGAGAACTGGTAAAGATCAGAGCAGAAATCAATAAAATAGAGAACAAAAAAACAATAGAGAGAATCGACAAAACCAAAAGTTGGTTCTTTGAGAAGATCAACAAAATCGACAAACCCTTAACTAGACTGACAAAGAAAACAAGAGAGAAGATGCAAATAAATAAAATCAGAAATGAGAGGAGGGACATTATCACTGACCCCACAGAAATAAGAGAGATCATAAGCCAGAACAGTCTATTCAACAAACGATGCTGGGAGAACTGGATATCCATATCCAAAGAAAGAAAGAGGACCCCTATATCACACCTTATACAAAAATTAACGCAGAATAGATCAAGGACCTAAATATAAAAGGGATAGCCATAACACTCCTAGAAAATGTAGGAAATTTTCACAAGATCTTGTGGTAGGTAGTAGCTTCTTAAACTTAACACCCAAAGCTTGAGCAACAAAAGGAAAAACAGATAAATGGGACCTCCTCAAAACTAAACACTGTTGTACTTCAAAGGACTTTGTCAAAAGGGTAAAAGGCAGCTAACTCAATGGGAGAAAATATTTGGAAATCACATATCCGATAAGGGTTTAATATAAAGAGATATTACAACTCAACAATAAAAAGACAAACAACCCGATTAAAATATGGGCAAAAGACTTGAATAGACATTTGTCCAAAGAAGAAATACAAATGGGGAAAAGCCACATGAAAAAATGTTCAACACCACTAGCAATTAGGGAAATGCCGATCAAAACTACAATGAGATATCATTTCTAAACTATTAGAATGGTGGCCACCATTAAAAAGTCAGAAAACTACAAGTGTAGTGGAGAGATAGGAATGCTTATTCAGTGTTGGTGGGAATGTAGAATGGTACAGCCACTGTGAGGACTGTTTGGCAGTTCCTAAGGAAGTTGAATACAGACTTGCCACATGACCTGGCAATACTACTAGGTATATACCCACAAGAACTGAGAGCAGTGACACGAACGGACATCTGCACACTGATGTTCATAGCGGCATTATTCACAATTGCCAAAAGCTGGAAACAACTCAGGTGTCCATCAATCGATGACTGGATAAACAAATTGTAGTGTATATACACGATAGAATATTATTAATCTGTAAGAAGAAATGAAGTCGTGAAGCATATGACAATATGGATGAAACTGGAGGACATTATTTTGAGAGAAGCAAGCCAGACTCAGAAGGACAAATACTGTATGATTGCATTACCATGAACTAAATATATTGTGTAAACTCATGGAGTTAATAATTAGAATACAGGTTACCAGAAAATACAATGAGGGTAGAGAATGGAAAGCTGAGGGTTAATCTGTGCAGGATTGGTAAAAAGGTTGTTTGTAAATCTTTGGAAGTAAATAGAAATTTTGAAGCACATCATAGTGTTTGTAACTAGCAGAGCTATTATGTGTGTATGATAATACCTTATATATGTGGTTGAAAGGGAAAGTCTAAGGATATGTTTATTACTAGAAGGACAGCTAAAAAATGTAACATGGGACTGTATAACATAGGGAACCCCATGTGAAATAAGAATATGGGTAATATTGCATATATATGACTGTTTTTACAAAATATAAATACAAATAAACTAGACAGATGGAAACAGAACAGCAGTTACGTATGGCAGGGGAAGCACAGAGAGATTGAGAGATGATGAGGTTTGTTTGTCTGTTTTTTATTATTATTATTGGAAAAATAAAAATGCTCTAATAATGATTGAAGTGATGAATGCATAACTATGTGTTTATACCAAATACCACTGATTGTTACACTTTGGATGGGTTTATGCTTTATTAATATGTATCAATAAAATTGATTTGTTAAAAAAAAAAGATAGGTTCCTGGAAATTGACATATACGCTTATTCTCTCTTGGCAGCAGTGTGCCCAGCAGAAGTACATTATTATGAAAGGGAGGAGAAAGGATTTTGGAAGATGATTAGAAATCTCCCTCAAAGGTGGGGAGAATGTCTCTTCAGAATGTTCCGACCACAAATCCAGTTTTCTACTTACTCTGCCTTCCCATAGGAGCTGCCCTGATCTTATCAACTGACCTCCTGGACAGTGGCCTCCCTTCTGGCCTGATCACATAAGGAGGAGATGAAGGAAATAAGAAGCTATGTGATGAGTGCTTTAGAACTTAATAAGCAAAGGTATAAGGTAGGTGTTAGCATCATCATATTTGCATTAAGAAATAGAGTCTTCCCTAAATTTGCAAGAGTTAGATGGCCACTATTAAAGAACACGAGGATACAGAGCAAGGCTCCACAGTCTTTCGCACTAGCCAGCTCCACTACCTCCGTCAGATATCTAAAGCCTTGAAAAGCACAGAGGCTGCCTGGGAGCCGAGGAGTCCTAAACAGGTGATGTCACCTGGAGGTGACAGCATGCAACAACAAAAGACCTGAGTGGACTGCAGCAGGGCAGAAGGAGACCACTGAGTCAAGACAAGCCAGCCAAGGATCCTCAGGGGCTGGGGCCTCTAGGAGAAGGATGGAGGTGGGGGTATTGTCAAAAGGAGGTGTCCAGCTTGGAGTACATCCACCATAACCATGTTGTGGTTTCAGATCTGTTTAAGGGTTAGAATAGTATGAGTTCCCAAAGTTCCCAAAGGATTTGAAGTTAAACCTTGCTTCACATAATCTTGATCAGAGGTTCTCAAACTGCCTCTTAAAATCACCTGGGATTTTTGAAAAAAATACTGATTCCTCATTCCACCCTCAGCAATTCTGACTTTGTTGGTCTGGTGTGAAGCCTGGGTGTTGGAATTTTTCAGGGTTCCCAACATGAGTCTAATATGCAGCAAAGCTGGTGAATCATTGCTTTAGAACAGCAGCTTTTAAATTTTAATGTGCCTATGCCTTGGGATATTGTGAAAATGCAGATTCTTGCTCAGGAGGTCTAGGATGGGGCCTGAGATTCTGCATTTTCATAAGCTCCCAGGTGATGTCAATGCTGCTAGCCTTTGGAACACACTTTGAGTAGCAAGTTTCTAGATGACTCATGAATTTTCCTGTAGAAAAATATGCTCTTTCCCTATTTTCATGGGGCTCTAATGCATTGTCTCCTTATGCAAGGCTGTCTTGAGACCAGAGTAAGTCTCTACCTTTAATTGAAACCTCCCTCACCTGTGTCTAGGCCTGCTCCTTGCTGGTTGGTCTGCATCTGTCTTCACGTTTAGTGGGACATCCACTAAGCTGACAATCTAGAAAAACCCATGTTTAGCATGACAGAGAGCACACGGTTGGTGCTTAACACAGCCCTTATTAATATTAATAATTAATGCTGAATGCCAATGAGTAGCCAAGTACTAAAAGCAATAATGACACTGGGGAAACAGTGATAGTCCTACATGGCACAATCCCCTCTGCACCTCTACTCCCAAATTATGGTTCTAAATGAGCTTACAGAAACTTGTGACAGGTAAAACCTCACAAGCATTCACTTAATAAGACAGCTCTATGGAGTGAAATTCCACTTTCAACAGATACATTTTTCAGTGTGGTGCACAGGAAATTAAATGTGAAAGTATCATTAACATGGAAGTTTTGAGTTTAATTCCCTACGTGGGATGTTGACAAACTGAGATTGTTTATCTATTTCTCATTGTGGCTACATGCTTCCTGTGGGATCCAATAAATTTCTTGGAATTCAAAGTCATTTGTCCCCCTTTTTGGATGAACATATACTTGTAGCTTCCACTTGTGTCCTCAAAGCTACATATTCTCGGAAGCCAAAGAAGCTCGTGTGAGCATATCACTCAAGAGAATAAGACACAATCATTTGGTTTGTGATTTCTAAGGATGGCATTCAGGTCTGGTTTGGGACGTGAATTCTTCATTTCTTTCTATATATATCTTTTTGTAGTTTCCTTAAATATTTCTGTTTAGAGGAAGTAATATAGCACTTAAAATCTGGTGACATTTATTAAGGAATGCATTAAAGAAAAAATGATAACAAGATATGTTATCATAGCCAAAAATTAATGGTGCCATGTAGGAAGCTTGATTACACTTAGGATGTGTAACTGGCAGCTGCTTTTGGTACTGTTTTTACAAAATATCAAGTGGAGCACAGGTTTATCTTTCTGAGTGCTGATTTTCACTATTGTGCTATCTTCATGTCTGAATCACAAGTAAAGAGATGGGCCAAAGTAGGCTATTCATACCCAATGTCTGTTATAAGTGGACAAGAGAGACCTCATTTTGTGAATGGTTCTATCTTCCTAAACTTCATTCATCTCCACGTCTACCCTTCATGCAGGTCCAACTGAATTGGGCCATGCTGGTAAAAGGAGGGTCCTGGTGGCCCCTTTATGGGTTCTGATAGCTTTGGGGACTAGATTAGATGGAGTCATAGGACACACATTTTACTACTGATCCCCCTTGTTAGGAACTCATAAAAGGGAGACTCAAATTTATCTGTTCCCCTGGGTGGAGAATGGGACAGTTAAGAAGTTGCCTGAAAAAAAAATTTTTTTTTTAAAAAGGAAAGAAAAATAAATAAGGAAATTAAAAAAATCAAAAAGAAAACAAAGAATAAGAAAACAAAACAAAACAAAAAAAAGTTGCCTAAATATTTAGAGTTAGTTTTACCCTAGGAGCATGCTAAGACATGTGAGAGGATCTGCCTGTCCTCACACATGAGGATTAAATGTGAAAGAATCATTAACATAGAAGTTGTGAGTTTAATTCCTTACATGGGGTGTAGCACATTTTATACATCTGGCTAGCCAACAAGGCCTGGGCTCTGGGGACATTCCGTAGTGATAAACCACCTACCTACCTGCTGATTCTGACAATGTGATATCCAACTAGTTCAGTGCCCCAGAGCATTTCAGAACTAGTTCTTGCCACTCCATGAGCTCATTTCTGAGGGCAGTTCAGACCTTTACCTATATACGCATAATTATTCCTCCTAAAAGTCTTTTGGTTTTGATTTACTGAACTTTGGAGCTAAAAGGAGTTTAAACCACAATCCAACTCAATTTCCTCATTTAATAGATGAGAAAATATACCCATAGAGAAGGTTTATCAAAGGTCCCACAGCCAACTGGTTTCCTGACTCTTAGTTCAAGGTTCTGTTTTAAAATCCTATTAAAATGGCAAATCTAAGAATTCAAAGGAATAGGTCTTGGGTGGTACAGCACAGAGTCATATCTAGCAGACTTGGGAGAAACAGGGACCTCAATCCTTGTAGACTGTTGTTCACACTGTGGATTTTACTGGAGTCACAAAACTTCTAGTTAGCTGCAAAAAACTCCACCACCCTGAAAAGTTGTATTTTCTAATTCTGTCACCCATAGGAGGAACAGAATATTAGGTTTTGGACAGATCTTACGTGCCTGAGTTGGGAAGATGTTCCAAAAATAAGGGGTATGTTGACTATTCTATATGACCCTCTAGATACACCCTCCACCTTCTGTCCTTCTCCACCCTGCTCTGTGTCCCAGGAGATTGACCCATACAGATTGCATCAACCGGATGCCCTTGTCCTCTACCTCCCAGTTAATAGCACCAGAAGGAGGTCAGAGGTCAGGGAATTGATTAGCTCAGTTTCCTCCCTGCCTCACTGTGGTTTTGGCAGGAGTTGCATCTGTCTAGCTATAGCCACAGTTCCTGGCCAACCACCCCTCTCCTGCAGCCACAGGTCTCACAAGAGTCCAAGAGTACCATTCCTCCTCTTGCCACTTCAAGGCTCTGAGCTTCCTTATCATCCTTTCTCTCGTCCCTTTACCCTTCACCTCTGTAGTTCGTTCCATTATTCAACTCTCTTCATTAAATTAACCCAGTGAGTGTGCCATCTTTTTCCTACCAGGACCCTGACTAATACAGGGGCTTTATTGTGGGTTAGCGGTGCTCTTTGGTTCTCTTGAGTGGAGCTGTATCAGATAACTGTAACCTACATGAGCTGATTTGGGTATGGAGTCACATCCATTTGAATGGGGGAATGGCAACAGCAGTTGGCAAAATTTGCCTGACATGGTCAAGATTCGCCTGGCCTACTTGAGATCATCCCACCCAAGTTAAATGAGTCCACAGCAGAATCACAGGGTTTCATTTCCAGTGGCACCCACTTATTTATTCTGTGAATTTGGGGAGGAAGTTCTCCTTTGTCCTTGCTTGCCCCCTCTCTAAATCAGCCATAGGATTCTGTTCCCTTGCATGCCTGCTAAATATAATTTGTCCCAACCTGCAATATCTAAACTCTACCATCTCATGAAAAGCTGTCTTAAATGCTAAATCAAACACAAGTTGAACTGATTTTTCCATTTGTTTCTTTAACAAGTGGGAGCTTAAGCCCTTTGGGAAACTGCATGGGTCAGGGAAACATCAGATGAACACTTCTGAATAAAAACAAATGTTTCTGAAGATCTCATGACATTTCAAACATAGCACTCCATTGGCCAGGACTCCCCCGCCCAATGCCTGCACAAGCTCCTGATGACAGCGTTATTTGCTTGAATTGGATTTGTTTCTGTGCCCAAAAACAACACACAAGGAACCTGGAATAGGAAACAGCTACCGGGTCCGAAAAGTCTTTCCAGGACACTGTCTGAGACCAGACAGGAATGAAACCCAGGGAGCAAAAGGAATCATTCTTTGGGGTCTTCTTTACATATTGCTCTTCTTTTATTATTAAAAATGTTAAAAGCAAAGAGCAGTGGACTGCATTCTGATAGAAAGCTCTGCCAGATGAGGCAGTGCTCCCTGAGAAGGAGCAGGAAGAGGAGGCTTGATTCTCTTGGAGAACCTGAAAAGCTTTCCTGATGTACGCCTTGACAGGCAGATGCTCCTTCTGGGACCCCCTATGGGTCTTCTACAAGCCTCCATTCTACACTAGTTTCTCTGACTTACAGCTCCCGATTTCCCTGCCCGTCTCCAGAACTAGATTACACACTTCTTGAGTTTCGTCTTATTCCATTTTGGGCATCACTAGCACCCAACAAAGTGCTTGGCACATAGTATGCACTCAATAAACGTTCTTGGTTGATAGAGTAAATGCATGTATGAATGACTGAGCGAAGTGGATGAATCAATAACTGATAGCACTGCTTCTCTAGGTAACAGATAATATACCACCAGAGGGACCCTATATTTTGAGGTTACTGGGACATTTTCAGGGATTCACAAGGGTCCCAAAAAGGGATTCCCTCTTGAGCAGGGTGCCATACCACAGTCCCTGGAGGCTCCCATCTCCCTCGATGACGTGGCCCTCATGTCCTCTCCCTGTGCTTCCATGGTTAGCCTGCCTGTCCTTCCCTCTGCACCCCAACCCTTCACTCTACTTTCTCTCTCTTCTTGCTGATATCTCCTCAGTTTCTATTCCCATTGTTGGGGAGGCCACATCATCTATCAATTAAACCAGGACATTTTGTGAGAGTAAAAAGGAATTCTAAGAATAATTAAAATTATGTAATTTAAAATATCAATTTGTTGACCAATACATGGATTTTATTATCTTGGTAGATTTATAGAATAGTTTTATTTCAAACCTGTTTTTTATAGTGATTATTTCTACCAAATAAATATAATATATACCTGTGTTCATTAAAGCAAAACAAAAATAATTTATTTCATCAAATCTGCTATCTGAATATTAAACAATACAATTAGCAAAATAATTGAGTTTGATATAATGATATAATGATTTTTTTAGTCATAACTATTTCTAATACTATGCTACACTATTTTCCTAAAGTTGCATGCTTTTAACATGGACTTATTTTTAATTTTTTGTTTCATAAAATTGCATATAATCTTCTTTGAAGTTGTACCTTTAAACTTTTTGAGGCATTACATACAGAAAAGCACTAAAGTTGTATTTTATTGTTAATAACAATGAAACTATTGGCAACCTCAATTGAGTCTCCTCTGTAGATTATAACAATATTTTCAATTGAGAAAATGCTTTCTCTAAAGGTACTGAGGTGCCTTGTAAGTTCAGTTCTATTTTTGTATATTAAAATGTATAAATATTTTAGCATGAATATTTTCGCAGAGACTGCCTTTTTAACCCCCAAGTCCCTATCTTTGACAGGGACTTCTAAGACAGACATTTTTGCAGGACAAAACTCTTCAAATAAATTGTCTTTTCTTATGATTCCAAACCACAAAAGCTTTTCAGTTTCCTTCCATTATGTCAAAAATATAATTTCATCCAAATAAAAATGGGAATACCAGCAAAAGAGTCTCCCCACAGGTCAAGATAGTCTAAAGAACAATTAAAATTTTTAAAATAAAATCTTGTATAATTTTTGTTCAGTTTTTTTTTTTTTTTCTACTGATGGGATGAATTTCATTGTCTTCCTGTTTGCAAGCTTTGTTTTCAACAGCTGCAACTGGTTAAAAGCTTTAAAATGAAGTTTTTTGAATACTCCATTCTTTGGATACTTTTACAAAGTTTTCCAGCTGATGCTGAATGAAATATAACCAAAATTTACAGATTTATTAGCAAAAGAAGTTTAGTACCATTGTGAAACACATAGGTTGATTTACAAAGTAGTTCTTCAAAGGTGCAGAATCTCTAAAACCCCATTTATAATGGGCAGCAGAGAGTGCATTCTGTAATAGTGGTTTTTTAAAAAAATATATTTAACATCAGCTTCATCACAAAATTTTATGGTTTGGTTACTCTAACAGAGTATTCAAAAATATTTGTAAATTTAAATGAGAGCTTTTATTTCAATTGATCTAACATTGCAGCTTAGTGGGAGGAAATGATGAATTACCTGAACACCAAAACAAATTCCAAGCCCATTTCTGTCCCTTAGGTGTCTTAATTTTGTAATAACTTTGCTTTCACCATGAAACAGTGCTTCACCAAAATCTGAATGTGTATTATCATTACAGAACCAAGTATATACTTATCTTCATTGTTAAACTTCCTAAATGAATTTTACAATACTCTTCACAATAAGGTCAGATGTTTCCCCTTCAGCAGCATGAACTTCCAGAAACTTTATTTGGAAGCATCTGATAACACTGATTGCATTGATATCCTCGAACTGTTTGCAAAGCTTTCCTTCTGACTTCAGTGTCAACACATTAACTGTGATCATGTTTCGCTCATGCATATGAAAACTTGGTATGAAAATTAGTGAAATATAGAAAAATCAGTCATTTGTTAAAAATGAAAACCCAGGCTTTGCAGAGGGTACTGTAAATGCACCTTCTGCAGATTCAAGTGTGAAATCACCATCTATGGAAGAATCTTAAAATAACTACAGATTCTTAAAACTAGATGCTTCTGCTTCATCAGCACATTTTGTCTTCTGGTTTCCACGTGGCCATTTGCTACAGTAGATGGTAAGATAAACATCCTTTGCAAGTTACATGTTCATCATCATCAACTTTCTTAAGAAACAGAAATTTAGTGGTTATTTTTTTCAGCACTTTGGGTCTATTTTTTAGCTCAGTGCTGCAAAAGAGTTGATTTCAAAATAGAAGGGTGCTGCCAAATAATAAAATAAATCATTATGGATTTGTCTTATATAATAAATGACAAAACTGCTATCCTGAGAGTATTCAGACTACTCTCTCTTTATTTAATAGCAGGGCTGCTGAGCCTCTACTTCCCGTATGTGACCAGTATTTACCCACATACATGCCCTATAGGTTTCCACATTTCCCACTGAGCCTGACAACTGGCATCATAGTGGCTCCCTGTACCCTGCTGGACCCAGCATGGGTCATAGCACGATCAGCTAGAGGGGCAACAGTATCAGCCACCACCCAAGTCCAGGAGGAGTTGCTAACCCTACATGCTCATGACCACGTACAATTGGTTCATCAGCAAGCACACTGTGTGCTGACCTTGGAAAGGGGGTGTTAGTCATCTTGCAACTGGAACAGAATGGAAAAATAAAAATAGGTCATCCCTGGTTGTCTTTCAGACTTAACCACAAGTTAAAATGAGAACTCTGTTCTCTGGACTTGCCTCTCACAAGTAACTAGATGAGAGCTTGCCAGGACAAAATGGAGGTCTATCTGACCCATTCTGGCTTATTTTAACACGACAATTAATAATCACATTTTGTTAAAAAAAATAATAATAAAAGTAAAACCTGAAGGAACAAACAATAGGAATAAGCCAGGAATTCCATGGCAAATTGTGTTGTCTTATGATTCTTGGCTTTTATTTTCACTCAAGCAAGTCTCTAAATTTCTCAGCCTTTTCTCTTCTATTAAAGCTTCTGTTTGCCTGTCCCTAAGGACTCCTAGCCCTTTCATTAAACAGATGAGTAAGGTGCAAATATCTGATAGGGCGTGGATGCAAGTTGAATGCCAATCGCATCCTGATAATGGTCACAGACCACACCCGAGCTAACATCCAAGCTCCTTCATCTGTTGGGAAAGGCTGTGGTAGAGCCTGCTTGGTGCCTAAGCCATGTCAATTCCACTCTTCTTCCTTTTGAATAAGCCACCTGCTACGGACGGTAGTTTAGAAAAATAAAATGATAATGGTTTGTTGATGACTGAAGAACTACCAAAACAACGAATTGCTGACCTCCAGGCAGCAGAATGCCCTTTGCTAAAGTTCCTGCTTCCTACTCTGGACTCTCCACTCTGCCCCTCTCACCTGATAACCCTACCATAGAAGGTTCGTTGACATTCTCAAAACTCATCCCCCTCACCCTTCACATGTGCCGCCCCCTCAGCCTCAGATGCCTTGCCCAGCCTTGACACCCAGCCTACTTCTGCCCTTCTGTCAGAAGTCAGCTTGGTCATCACCTCCTCCAGGAAGCCTCCCCAAGGCTACTTCCCAAGACATCCCATGCATGCTTCCTCACTGCCTGATGATCACCTGCTAACTTGCCTGGTTCCTACGGTAAGCTTTTCCTCATTTTTGTCATCATGGGCCATTAAACCTGGCACACAGCAGGCATACATAATGTAAAATGAATGAGTGAAGGAATGAACGGTGAAACTCACCTAAAAAAGGAAAGCTTCCCCAAGGCCTCTGGGAGGATACCTGGTTGGCTCTAAAGGTGGAGGTCACAAAACGGCTGCTACTCATTCTCCAGCAATAGGATCAGGTCCATTATCTGGTTATACCTCCTCAGGGACCTGGGGGGTGAGCAGGCATGTCTATTAGTAACCCCAGTTTATAGCTGGGCAAATGGAGGCACACGGAGGTTAAAAGCCCCAGGTCAGCCCGGTAGATGGGCCTGGGACTGGCAAGCTGGCCCGTCCACGTGCACCTGATCTACGGTTTGGTCCTCTAAGCCCTACTGCCTTGAAGAACTGATTTAGTTCTTTTTATTTTTATTTTTCTATTTTATTTTTTTAAGTAGATGCCCCAAAGTCCTTTCTCTAGATTAGCCATCCTGGCTTCAAATATCTAAAGAAGATATATATTTTTTTCATTCAGTATTTGAAATGTTTTTAAGGGTTTATTTCAAACATCCTTTCCTTTGAACCGATTGTTCAGAACTTTCATTTCACATTCTCAGTGTTTTTTGTAGTTGGCTCTGATTTCTAAAAGGTTTTTATTTCTTCTCTATTAGCGGCCACCACCTGCTTACTGTTTGGATGGGTTTTGCTTTATTTTTTTTGCTTTCATCTATTGAAATGGCTGAGAGAAACCTTAGGTAATGAACCTTGTTTCCAGTTTTCCCCCTAACCTCCCCTATTTTTAACTCCTACTGCCACTGCAGAGGATGTGGAAAAGGGATGGAAAATTCTCGGGATGTTGATAAGTCCAGGAGTCCCTTCCCCTTTCTCCCCAGGCAGGGGGAGGAGTGGCAAGTGGAGGAGCCCAGAAGTGCCTCAAAAGTGTGAGGCAGCCTGACTGGCTGTGAGAGCACCTGGATGAACGGCTCAGCAGTGACAGGCCCCACCATGGACTTGTAAAGGGCTCCTCTTGCTGGAAAGGGAAAAGCGTCTTTCTCCACTCTAATGGCGACCCACCAGGTGAGGCTGGTGGCGATAGCTGTTCCCGCGGCCCACCTTGACGGGGTCTAGCTTGTCCTGCATTTGGCAAATCTGCACACACCGGCCCTTATGAAAGCAGCCTTGGCTATAGAAATATAAACACTTTACCAGTCCATCCTGCCCTCAGGGTATCAAGTTTAATGAACCGAATATCCTCCATTAATCATCCGGCAGAACATTACTTACTCCAAGTGAGAGGGTAAGTGACCAGAGCAAAGATGAGTCAGGGACTCTGTCTGTACAACTCTTCCCTAAGCTGTATCTTTCCAAATCTTCAAGAACAAAGCCCTAAACCCAGCAGTTCCCCCAGAGGAGCTGACAGCTTGCTTCTCTGCCTTCTCCCTCTACCAAATCTCAGGTGCCCTCTTTCTCACCCAGAAACGCACAGCCATGGGACAATTCCGCCTGGGGAGGCGGAAAGACATCTTGACCCCTTTTCCCAGGTTGACCCCAGAGCCAAGAAGCCGAGTGTGTTGTAAGTAACGCTGGAGGGACTTGAGAAAATGTAGCTGAAGTGGGTACAATACCAGCGGCCCTTTGACATCTCTGAATATCCTTTGTAAATAATATCTATCACCCAGCTTAGAGCCGTGAGAGCCACTCGGTAAAAGTGGCTCCAAGTCGAGGAAGGAAGGAAAAGGCAGGGCAAAGAGAAAGAAGGGGGGCTTGGAGTCGGTAGGCAGGCGGTGGGCTTGGGAAGATGACACGGCAGTGCTCATGTCGAGCAGGTCTTTTCCACAGAAAAGGCAAAGGGTGGGTGCTGACATCTCACTTGCTTCCTAGCTGGGATAGCGATGTCCTCTACATTCTGACCCCACTGGAATCTAAGAGGCTATTGGCAGGGAGCTGCCAGCCGGTTCAGGAAATTACATAAGCTCGTGAAGGTCTGAAATGCTTTCTGCCCTTTGTCTCCCTTCTTTTGCAGGGCTGACCCCGGCTTCACTCGCTCCCCACTTGGGAGGCAGGGCCCCTCCCCCACGCGTCCAGGCTTTCCAAGCAGCTTGCCTTTGGCCAGAGGTCCAGGGAAGCTTCTCCAGGCTGTGCACTTCTTCGGCCCAACACTAATTAGTAATGCAATCCCGCCAAGAGTGAAGCTGCCTGCCACCTCCCCTCACTCATAGTGATTTATGTTCAATTTGTACAAATGGAGAAAATGAGATTTCAAATTTCAATGCCATTTCTGCAATGAGGTGATTAAAAGAGAGAGAGGTATCGCCTTCCACTGTATAGAATATTGATCCCAGTGCTATTTTCCTTTGCAATAACCATTAGCTCAGTATTATTTGCAAACCTCTAATGTGAACCTGGAGATGTAATTTACATTTGTGCCTCACTTATTTGCTTTAACAAAACAACACAAAAGCTTTGGGTCTTTCAATCTATCCATATTGTCAATAAAATTAGCAGCTTGAAGGGGAAAAAATTATATTCAAAACCATAACTTCCCATTAACTACCGCAGGACACTGCGCATTGCTCCAAAGGAGAGCGAGTCCTGGCTAAGCCCCTCTCTTTTTCTTTCCTTCTTTTTAATCCCTTACCCCATGGGGCTACGATTCAGCAAGAAAATGTAAGAGTAAAGCATCCCCGCCTCCTGAAGTGGACCAGCTTGGGTGCTCGCCGCTCGCCGAGCGCGTCTGAGGCCCGGTGCCTCCACGGCTGCCTCGGGTGGAGGCGCAAGCGTGGGTCCGGCGCCAAGTGCGGGCGCCAAGTGCGGGCACACGCCTTGGTCGGAGGCCGCCCGGAGTCTGCCAAGGGCCGGGATTAATGCGGACACGCAGACACGTGCGGGGCCGGGCACTGACCCTCCGAGAGGTTTCCCGAAAGAAAGGGGGTGGGGAGCGGAGGCAGGGAGTGGAAGAAAAGAAGAGGAGGAGGTAATCAGGATATAAAAGCGCAGGGCTGTGTTAGCGTAATCCAAGTGGCAGTTCGTCAACCTCCGACTCTTAATAAATAGGCCACGCAGCTCCGCTTTCTCGTTCCTTGTCTCTGCAAATCCATCAGCTGCCTACCACTGCCTACCAGACTCGGGAAGAAGAGAACAAGAAAAAGGGGGTGGGGGGGGGCGGGAGCTAATGACCCATAATTGCCATGATAGTGGGAGAGGGGCCAGGCAGCTGTTTTACATTCCTGGTATGTATAGTATGCAAATATCGACAAAGGCTCGACACAGTTTCGCTATTGTGGATCCGGAGGGTAACCAAATTAGCCTGTGGCAGCCATGGTAATTGGGAGGTGCTGTTCCCATTAGGAGTCCTGCAAATTATGAAGAAAAATGGACCGAGGCTTTGTCACAAATAATAATACCAAGAAGAAAAGAGCAGGCGGCTGTCTTTTCTTTTCTCCCCCTTCCCCCCTCGTCTTTTTTTTTTTTTTTATAATTTCTGCATTGTGTTGTTAATACCTCTCCATTTAATAATAAGAAAACAGTCTGAAATTCCCCACTAGACGGTGCAAGGACTTGATTGCAAGAATGTCAAGTTTACAGAGGGCTAGAATACAAAACCGTTGTAAGGAGCCCCTTCTCAGTGCCAGTGCCCAGAGTCTACAGGTAAAAAAGGTGCATCAGTCCTGGGGCAGATATGGCTGCCCAGAACCCAGAGTGATGAGAAAGTCTTCTGAACTAATGTAGAGAAAATGATTGTTCCAAGGAGGGTCCTCTCCTTACTACGAGGGTCCAGAGAACATTGCCTTGTGTGTCATAGCTGGGCTTTGTATTCCATCTCACTCCTGAAGATTCTGCAGTTCTGGCTGGTTCTAATCTCTTAAAAGTTCAGATGCCAGCGTGAAATCCCCCAATCATTATGCCTTACAACCCAAACTCACCCAGGAAAGGTTTGGAGTCCTTCGCCCTGGGCATTCCCTTGAGATCGCCTAATTCCATGTCCCCAGGGGACTGGGTGCTTGGTGGCCAGATGGGCCACTGGAATATCAGATGACGCTGGGCTGACATCACCCCTTTGTGTGGCAGGGGCGAGTGAAGGAGAATGGTCAGTGTAGGGCCAAGTGTGCCCCAGATGAGAGGCATGGCGTCAGAGGGGACAGGTGAAGGGCCAATGTTTCCAAAAGCATTTTCTCCTTTAAAACAACTTCCAATTCCTCTTGTTTTAGCATCTGTTTGTTCTGTCAGAGGAATGCCTTCAATAAAAAAGGCCTCTCTGGAAATACAATGTCTTTCAATTATGTTCCTTCAGTCACCTTGGAACCTTTCATGCATTTCTTTTGCATTTTATTTTTATTTCACATTTCATAAAAATGTACAATGTTAAAACATGGAAAGGAATAGGGACCTTCCACTTGTTTAACTGGAAAGATCCAGCCACATACATACCTTTAAAATCAGACGGCATTTCCCAGAAGGAAGAAAAAATGAAAATTTTATAAGGTTTGAAGTATCCTCAGAGACAAGGCTACAAAAGGATCCTGCCAATTTTGTCCTCTGAAGAGCAGAGAGAGAACTAATGGCTACTTGCACGCATGTGGAAAATTAACAAAAACATGAGAAAAACTAAAAATAGATCAGGTCATAGCAAAGTCAAATAAAGGGCTGAAAAAATGAGTAGGAGGAAATGACAAATTGCTTGAGCAATGTCACTGCAGATCTACCAACGGGTGTTTCAGGGAAAGTGTGGAGAAATAGTGGACCACGATGCTGGACCATGATGCTGGACCATGATGCTGGAGATGTTCAAGTCCCTCTCCAGTACACAGGGGAGTAACTGCTCCTACATTTCACCATGTAGCCTCATCCTCTACCTCCTTCCATTCCTCATTAGTTTTAAATGAAGAACATTCAACTATTAGGTACAATCCAGGTATCAACTTCTGAGAGAGAGAGAGAGAGAGAGAGAGTGAGAGAGAGCGCTCTCCAGTATTTACAAAGAAAATTTTTAAGAGAAAAATATTCTTTGATGAAAATGCCCTTCCACTTTGTGATTGCGTTTAGGTTTTTGTTCTGGGTCTGTGCCTTGATGTGGCTCACAAGGCCTGTGGCATTTGGAGTCCTGGACACTTTTCCAGCTTCATTTCTCTCTCTCCCCCCTCAGAACTTCAAACCCACTTAATGTCTTTCAATGGCTTGAACTGAACATGCTTTCTCTCACACACTGCTCCCTCTGCCCATTGGAATGTCCCTGGGCACTGTTGCACACACACATGCATGCACACACAGGTGAACACACACACAACACACCTGTCAGTCCTACTCATCCTTCTCTTCTTCCTCTGGTCTCTGCTTAGCTGCTACTTCCTCCTGGCATCCTTCCCTGACTTCCCAAACCTAGGTGAGGCCCCTTCCTGCATGCTCTCATAATGTCCCATGCTAGAACTTATCACAAAGTTCTCCAATTGTCTGTTCACTTTTCCAAGGCCATGAGCTCCGTGACAGCAGTGCCTGGCCTAAAGAAGTTGAACCAAAAGCACGTGTTGAATGACTGCCATCTGATTACCCAAAAGCTTAACTGAGGGCAGAAAGTGTCACATGACAGTAGGTTCTTGCCCAACACTCTGTTTTTGTATTGGGAAATTCTACTTCCAGGAAAGCCCATCAATCCAGAATCCCAGCGAGTCCTCAACATAAAGATGGACCATGTGTATTCCAACTACCAAATCCATTTGGATAGTGCTTGTTTATATCATGGATTTTGCGATGCAGTTTTCATCCTAGCCCATAAACTTCCTTGCTCCCTGCAGAATCTGGGGCCTCTCCCCTACTTTTCCCCTCAGGGATGGACTTTGTCTTATCTGCAAATGCTGCAAAGAATACATCCTTTTGTGCCCCGTGCTTGGTTCTGCCCACCTCAGGATCTCAGGCTTTACCCAGAACCAGAACAAGACCAATTTCAACCTTGCAAGGAATTCACAAACACTGAGGCAAATTCCTTTCACCATAAACCCAATTCAATTCAGGTTACTGGGTAGTTATACCTCAGAAGTGTGTGTGTGTGTGTGCGCGCACACGCACGTGTGTGTGTGTGTGTGTGTGTGTATGAGAGTGAGAGAGAGCATAAAACGTACTTGGACAAATAAGACATGTAAAATCATTGCAATAGCAGAAATGAAACGATGGGAAATGGTACAGGCCATTGGAGTTTGGCAGAAGAATAGTGTTCTTTAAGCTGAAATAGCTTGCTATTTAGAATTAGCAAGTTTGACCTTGAAGAATGGGAAGAGACAGTGAATCAGGACAGTGGCTAGAGTAGAGGACATTCTACTCTGAAGAGGTTTATAGGGAGATAGTTTGGAGAAGGAGCCACACTGATGAGAGAACTGAATATCAGACTGAAGGTATTTTAGTTAAAGGGGAGAGTTTCGGGGTGGCGCTGTGGGGTGGAGTCACTCAAATGTCTTCTGAACCAACCCCAGGAGGACATTTATTAAGGTCTATGGTAGATTGTTGTAGTAATGGTCCCAATAAATCACATCTCTCTGTATCCATGTCAGTGTGTAATTCCCTCCCATGTTAACTCTTGACTTGGCCATGTGATTTGCTTTGAGCAACAGGGCTTTAACAGACAGGGTACAAAATAATAATTGTTCCTATCTCATATGGTTGCTGTGATGAGTAAGGAAAATCATTCATTCAAAGTGTTTAGAATAGTATCCAGTACATAATAAACTCTTAATTATTGTTATTATTATAACTAATATTATTGTTTCAATAGTTATTTAGCCCTCCAGATTTTTCTCAAGTTTCTGAGTAATTCATTTGGATTATCAAGAAAGATTTCGCCATGTGAATAGTTATCAATACCTTTTATGACCCTGAAAATATATTAATCAGGGAAAATGACCTCTTGATCACAGCATTTGAATCTGGCAGTGAAGGAAGGCAGTTCTATATTTTCCTATGTATGGAATTCTAATGTATTCCTGATGAAAATCTATATGCACATTCAGCTCTGTCTGATCTTTCTTTCTATCCCATCTGGCTAGCAAGTTCTCATTAAGATATGATTTAAGAACTGAAAGTTCATTAAAAAGATCATTTTATGACAAAGTGAGATGAGCAACATAGAAATGATTCCATTTCTTCTCCAGATCATCCCTTTTAGGGCTTTTTTCCAAACAGACCTAGCATAATTCATAGAAGTCCTGAGATTTGCCTTTCAAAGGTCTGGAATAATTCAACAATTAACAGCATACACCCTTGTTACCTGATGCGTTGGATCCAAATTGCAATTAATAGCACTGCTAGCAATTTTCTTATACAACTTTCTTTAAGCAGTATTACTTGGAAATCTTTCTTTCTTTCAAATTCAGTTCTAAGGGCCAATGTTCCCAAATCATTTCTGGTTTCAAAATAATCTCCCCCTACTTTTTAAGAATAGCATTATGGGGAAAAACAGTAATACCACTTTATGAAAAGAATGAAAGTTCTGAATCAGAATGCTGAAAACAAAGTTTTCAGATAATGGTATTTTCAACTGAATGAAACAAAGCTCATAGCAACTGCAACATCATTAGCATTCTTTCAAGAGCAGGGATCAGTCACTAAAATCTTGTGTTTTATAATGTCAAAATTTGAACTGCACTTCAATAAAATCACAAGATGATACCAGTGTCTCCATTCACGCAATATAAATATGAAATACATCAAGTGGAAAAACATGAGATGCACTATTTATGTAATTGTTACAAATTTCTGTTAAGCAACCAATTCCCACAAAACTTCATTGCAGTTTTTCAAATACTTGTGGAAGAGTGTCTTAACACCCTTACACCTTGCACCTTAAAGTTAATGGCAATAACTGTCAGCAGGCATGCTAACAATAATATCAGAAATACTATCAATTGCTTTATCTAGCAAGATATCCAATTCAAGAATTGTCATATTAACTCTAGTGCTTCCAGAAAAATATTTTCCAAAGACAGGAAGAGCTTGGTATATTTTTAATAACACAGAGTTGTAAAGTTTTTCCCAATTCCTCTTGCAAAAAAAAATTTTTTTTTTAAATTTTTAAACTTGTGGGAAAAAAACATAGGTGATTCCCTTACTGTTCATACTCATGAAAATTAACTTCATGGTGCACATGATACATATGAAATCCAGACTGAATTGAGACGTTACTCAACTCTACCTTTTATTGCTACAAGCTCCATTTAACAGAATCAATTTGTGTTAAAAAAAAAAAAGAAAAAAAGGAAGTAGAACTAGAAGAAAAAGAAAGGGGGGGTGGGAGGAGAAGAAGGAGAAAAGAAAAACTCCATTGAAACTACAGAGGTGACAGTCAACTCATGTATCTTTGAATGAATCTATAACAAGATGTTGGATTTCTTACTGTGACTACCATTTTTCTCACTACTTTACTGGACACAGATTTTATATGTGTTTGTCATGTTTCTATAAAGTGTATATACCTTTGACAAAAACCCCATTAAAATATTCTTGCTCATCCTGCCTTTTATGTGAATGGAGTTTCTACTAGTCAGGGTCAACTAGTTCTGCTGTGGTAACAAATAAAGCTCTAAACCTCAGACGCTTGACACATCATATCTATTCAAAGTCAGGCAGCTCCTCTCCCTCTTGAAGTAAGGCATCTGGACTACTCCAGGGTTACTGCAGCAGGCGGAGAGAAGCAATGGAAGAGATGCCTGGCTTTTATGTGTTTTAGCCCAGAAGTGATACATGTCCCCTCTTTTTTCACAATCCACTGATTAGAACTATGCATATGGCTCTAACTCAACTGCCAGGGTGACTCAGAAATGTAAGAAAGCACATGGATGGTTGGTAGTCTGTGCCACAGGAACTAAAATAATTTAATATCAAAAGTCAACATTTCATTGCATGTGTGCACAGGCATCCATAATATGTATATTACATTAATGTACATCATGATATACTTGCTTATGGGTAGTCATATGGACTAGAATAAAGCTTTGTTCTGCTATAGAGTTTTCAAGTGGGAGCAATTCTGTCTCCCAGGGACATTTGGCAATGTGTAGAGACATTTTTTACTGTGATTGTCACAACTGGAGGGAGTTGTTACTGGGATCTAGTGGGTAGAGAGCAGGGAGGTTGCTAATATCCTACAATGTACAAGACAGGTCCCATAACCAAGAATCATAAGGCCCAATATGTCAGTGGTGCCAAGGATGAGAAACCCTGGTCTACCAGATGGTCCATGAGATGCCAATTGCCTGTCATGTCCATTGAGTGCTTTTGAAAAAAGCTGCCCAAATTACAGCTATGTACTCCAGCTTCCTTAGTCCCTTTATTGATGGCTCTCAAATCCATATATCTAAACTTAACCTCTCTCAGATGCCATATATCCAACTACCTATGAGATATGTTGACTTGGATGTCTCATCTTCTTACATGAATTCACTGCCATCTCTTACCTCTGACTCCATCCTAACTTCCACCTTTTCTAAAATCACTGATATCTACAATTCCAGTCACCCAAACTAGAAACATTGAAGGAGCCGCTCTCAACTCCTCCTCCTTCACAATTCCACACACCACCAATTCTGTTGATTTTTAACTGAGAAAAGACTCCTGAATCTGACATTCCTCTCCATCTCCCTTGTCCTGCGCTTAAAGGGGTGTGTACTGTTATTCACGTAGTATAGTAATCATAATTTGTTAACTGTTATTCCCCTCGTTGGTTTCCCTAACATCAGTCTCTCTCTACCCTGGCCCATCTTCCACATTGCCATGAGGGAAACTGCATGGTAGAGTAGAAAGGGTGAAACCCAGTCTTCCCTAAACCACCAGTGTGAACTGGGACTAAGAGCCTCTCCTTTATAAAAGGGTTGTGAGAATTAAATGTCATAATGGATAGAGATCCCACTGCACAGTGCCTGGTACACAGGAGTGCTCCATATGTGGCACCATTGTTTGTTATTGTGATTATTGTATCACTTTTAAAGTCATTTTTAACATTAGACTACTTCAATTTGTAAGGATAAAGCTTTCACAGTCAAATGCCTTCATAATATGCTCTTAGACAACTGACGTGAGTGAGGCTGTAAACTCTACTTGGTCATCAACCATGTCGGTATTATTTCTCACTGTATCCCCAGTGCCTTGACTGGTAACACAGTAGGTGTTCACTAAATACATGTTAAACAAATGAATAATAAAACAAATAAAATATTATTAAAATATACATATAATGATATAACTATATTATAATAAAACAAGTAACATGATTTTATCTATGTTTAAACCAGGATCATTCAATTTTTAAGGGTTTTTCATAATAATGCAATCTTTCTCCTTAATGTTTGCTAATAGCCACCTCTTGCTCTGCAATGAATTCCTCCTCCCTGTTAGAACTCTGGAGCCTTTCTTGAGTCTCTTATTGTTTAATAGTTGTTCCTGTGATCTGCTTCTAATAGACTCTAAGTCCCTTTCCTACTAGGATCCTATCTGGTTCATTTTTATCAATATTGTCCCCACCCTGTTACACATGCATTTACTCACACAGCTTCATGCACATTAGATGAACTGACAGATTTTTCTCATTAATCTTTTTTCCAGAAACTTCTGTGGCTACAGCCCCAGACAGGCACCCCACTTGCACATCTAGCCTAAACTCTACTATATAATATTCACAGGGAAAGCTTCATGTCACAGAAACACAGCATTCCTGCTCCCAGGTTGACTGGAAGAAAACAAAACTTATAACCCAAAAGGAGTGAGAAGCAATTAATGCTGTAATTGTGGGATTGGGTTAGAAGTGAGAGTTAATGCTTCCGGCATGGCCAGTGACCTAGCCGGGGCTGGGTTTGCATGCTGGGCATAGGAAGGTCAGGCTGCGTGGTCCTCAGCCCAGTGCTGGCTAGGTCACTGACACGGCTCCTTCTCCCCAGGGCCTTTCCCCAGGTCTACCCAAGCAATTTGCTGGCTACTGAGAAGACAGCTGAAAAGCCATCGTTCCTGGGTATGTGGCAGCCTCATGGGCAGATGCACACATGGCTGACCCGTGGTCAGCTGAAACTTTTCTGATCTGAGTTCAGTCATCTCCCATGTGACCTGACACTTCATCTTCGAGACCTCAGAGCTGCTTCAGGGGAGGATAAAAAGCCAAATCAATGAAAGTTGTAGCAAGTGCACCCTGGACTGAAGTGTCTGTGTGGCTTTTGAAATTGTCTTCCTTCCTGCTCGAAATGCCTCATTTCTTACCACCTTGGGCAGCTTTCTTCCCTGAAGCCTTCAGACTTGCTGCCTTACCCTTGGTCTGCGTGCCTTCCTCCTGGGTTTCCCTTAGGGCCTCTTTAAACTGGCAGCCAAAGAGTCACTTCCCGGTAGGTGCAGTTGGCACGCCTGCAAGTGTACTTAAACTTTGTGTCTGATCAAGTTATGTGTATTGGATCTGAAACCAGTTAGTCAATTCGTTCAGGTCCCTAAGTGGCGATTTGTGGTAATGTCTACATCAATAGGAACGGAGCGGTTTGCTAGCTGGTTTACGTAAAGCAAATGACTACAGGAAAGAGGGCCTGCCTCCAGCATGGATTAGCTCTCTCAGCTAATGAAGACATGGCTGGAAAAGAAAGGGAAATGAATAGAAACAAAAGTGGGTATCTGTAGGGTACACACTCAGGCAAGGTCAGTTTTCTAGGTTGAATCAATTTGCCTCCTTCCCCCACAGATCTGTTTTTGTTGATGCTTATATGTAATGATTACTATTATAATTCTGTTCTGTGCACATTAAACTCCAAAATCCAAGGCCAACCTGTGTTTTTAAGAGGGAGCCTGGGGTGCTGATACAAGCTCCACTTGGAGGCTTATCCCCAAAATCCAATGTGGTGTTGAGTTCCACCTCTCACCAGTTCTCGTTTATATAAACACGTTCTGCCTTTGCCTGGGAAGGGGAGGAAACAGCCAGTCTAGGAGGGAATTTATTTAGTATATGTCTGCATAGTGGCTGCCTCTCTTTACTACTGCAGAGTACATTGTTTCTAATAATTGTGATGGATTGATACTTATGACTGGCTGGCAGAATTCCTTTAGCATGTTAAAATATTATCTTTTATTCTTTGGTCTAATGCATAACCTGATGCTTCAGTAGGTTTTCAAATGTAATAAACAAACTTGAAAAGCAAATGCCCCCAAAGAAAAGGATGATGCTCTTTGATCGAGGTGGGTTCCCTTTTAAATCACTGCCCTCAAACAGCCAAGTGAATCACTTAGTAGGGTTGTTCTTTAGCTCTGGTACATTCAAGCCTTCTAAAAGTTTGATACAAAAGGAAGAAGTCTGTGCACATAAAATACAGTAAAATCTGTGTGACAAAAATATCTTAGGTAAAATGGAACTGCTGAAATCCACCTGGTTCTAGTCTGCTAAGCTAGCCGGGAAACAGCCAAATTCCTGGCTTAAGACTGAAAAGTACTCCCTTGGAGTCCAACTCTGTCTTCACCTGCTAGTTGGAAATCTGGCTTCCCAGAATGGCAGTTTGCCTTGACCATGCACCACAATGCACTGGTCCCAACGACTGCTCTGGAAATTTTACCCCTGAAAAGACATTGAGGCTCAGAAGCCTACCACCATCACCTCCCACCCAGCCACAGTGCTTAGCACCTTACAGTAGTCTCATCTGGCATGGCAGAGACAGGTGAACTGCTCAGCAGCCGGGTGGCTAAATGTACACCAAAAACTTTGTTCTCTTCCCCCTAATCAAAATGCACATCCCTGAAATAAGCAGCTTTAAATGGTAGGCCAATGAATTTTTATTTCATTTTGTTTTCTTGCATCTTAATTTCCATTCTTTCTTATTGTTGGTTATATCACTTTTCATCCCGATTGTGCTGCAGAAACGTAGAACACGATTTATGGAGCCTTAACATAAATATGATGCTAGACAGAAAGAGAGCGACATATTAGTTTAAAATTTGCAGACTCTCACACGCAGCGCGCACATCGCTGATTTATGAAACTGAGATAGCCTGTAAATCCTAGAGTATGGCGCTGCATCCATAAACTCGCAAAGAGGGAGAGACAGACACCCTCAGCACAGACTCCTGCTGGAAGCTCCCAGGCCTGGAAACACAGATTCACTAAATGTTTATCCTTTTGCTTTGCTAAGAAACACGTCTTTAAAAATTAACTCTACCTTAAACTGGTAGGAAGGTTTTCTCTTCATTGATTAATGAGGGATGAGAAAGGGGCTGGTTGCTTATTAGCCTCTTTGCTCTCAGATCCAATCTCTCCCTTCCTTCATATTGTGGGGGCTCTGGTGTGCAAACTACACTTCCCAAGCTCCCCTGCCAAATGGCTGCTGGTTGAGACCAGCCAATGGGAGGCACTGGCAGGAGCCCGAAAGGGAGAAGCCCAGAATTTCTCCCCCTTCCCTTCTCCTGTTTTCCCCACTTTGGGGGCAACACAGGAAGTTACTGCTTCCTCTCCATGACGCCAACTGCTACCAGACAGACTTCTCGTGATTCTAGCTCTGGCCAGGTAGTGCTGGTAACCAGGCTCCATGCTAGCACCTCTTCCCTTTTTCCTCGAGGATGGGGGTGGTAATGGCTCCCTGCTGTTGCTAGTCTCTGGGTTGCCTCACCATGCACAATTCAGCTTTTCAGCTTTCCAATGCCTTTGTAACTTGACCCCATATTAACTTCCCTGCATAAACATGGACTCCCTTCTGCTGACTGGGCCCTGGCTGAAGTCAGGAGTCTACGCTATCATCTCCGACCGATATGTGGACAAAGAACAAAATACAAATCTGTTTCCAGCCTTGCCAGGCCTCAGTCACTCAAGCATCTGAGAAAGTTGCTGCAACCACATTTATTTCAAAGAATCTTTTCCTTCCCCCTAGAAAAAGAAAGTCTCCAATGTAGATGGCAAGAAATACTACTTGAAACTCCCTGGGAATCCCAGCAACAAGCTTTGGACGGAGTGGGACCAAAGGTTGAAACAACCCAAAGGACATGGTTAGAAAAAGGTAGGGACTTCCACTATCACTGGAGAAAGAAGGATTATAAGGAATACATTGTGATGCCTTGTAAAATTTGTGACTCATTTAGAAAAAATAATTGGCCATAGATCCAGAGATTAAATTGCTTTTCCTAATTTAACTTCAAAACCACAGCCTAATGACTCTCCCAACTCTAACCTAGCCATCCTGCTAAGTTATAAATGACTTGACATCTTGGTTGGGTAACATTATGCAGCCATTTCTCTGCAAACTATAGCTGCTGTACAGTTACCCATGTGCACAACATGAACAATGCTACTGCCTGAACATTTAGGAGGTTGGTATAAATATTGAGCTGCAAGTTTCTCCCTTGGGCATGCTTCCTCCTAAATGTATTTATTGCTTTTTAAAATCATAACTGAAATGGTGAATCCTTCACCAGCACCCACCAACTTTTGAAGACTATAAATGAAAGGTGGAAACTCAAAATGTCCATGACAATCATTTTAAAACTAACTGATGTGGATGGAAGTTAGAACAGCGTTTGCATTTGGTAGGTGAGCACTGACTGGGGCACACAAGGGAGCCTTCTGGAATGCTGGAAGTGTTTGGCATCTTCATCTGGGTGGCAGTTACATGAGTTTGTATATATGAAAAATTAAGTTGTAAGCCATACACTCAAGACTTGTGCTCTTTACTAAATTGCCTTCATAGTTCATGTTATGGTACAAATATCTACCTGATGCACAAACATGACAGACACACAGCTTTACGCTAGAGTAGACTAAGACAAGTTTGTGAAAATCCAGATAGAAACTTTATGAATGGAAGCTATGGATATTATAAGCAGTGATCACAGCAATTAAAAGAAAATGTGTAAACAGAAATAAACAAACTGTCTCAAAAATTCTTCACTAAAATCCAATTTGCATAGTTTTGTCTTTCCTTTTATATCAATCAAAAATGAAAAACTAGTAATTTTTCCAAGGACCTGGAACCTCAAGTCTAATCAGTGGGAGAAGGGATTCCTTTACAGAAGGAGGATGGCTACACCATCATTTTTAAGGATGGGCATTTTTTGCGAAATTTGACAGTTGTTTGGCAATGCCTAGAGCTGCCTCCAGGGCATCACCCTGAAGGACTTGATGGGGTGGGTCTTGGGAACGGAGACTCTGTGAAGGATAACTTCATGCACGCAGTTTATTGAGGACTGTGCTTGGGATCAACACCTCCTTGGGAGGGGTGAAGTAAGCAGGATTGGGTGGAGGAAGAAGTTGAATTGTGATGCAGACAAAACCAAGGCCACCTCTGAGAGGGAGTTCCAGATATGGGCTGCAGGCTGGCCCTGGGGAAGGGGGTTTGACCCCCCGCAATTACTAGAGTGAGGGCTTAGTTGAGAGCTGTCAGCCTCCAACACTTCCCACAGCTGGTGGAACAAATGTTTCTGTTCCAAAGTGGGGGATGGGTCTCAATGGTGCTGGCAGCATCCACTCCAGGGTGGAGGCAAGAAGTAAGGAGCAGGTACCACTTTCACCCCTAGCAATGTCATCCCTCCAAATGCGTGAGTCACGCGCTTATGACTTGAAGTTAGGGTTGGAGTCATGGGCAAAACTGCAGAGCTGGTTTATTTAGGTAAGGATCTCGCTTGGGATCCTAGGTAGGAGGTTAGTGAGCCTGCACACCACCACAGAGCAAAAGAGAATATAAGACAGGGGTTTGGATGGCCTGCGGGCAAAACTCAGAGGCACCATTCCAGTCCCTTGTGACCATGACCTCCTCTGTTGGGTCACACTCAACAAAGGCGAGTGGAGTTGCAGGCTCACCCACCTGAAGGGCACCCACTGCAGTGCCGCCATGCAGTGTCTTTGTGCAGGCTGCAAATGAGTTTGCATGAGAGGGCAGGAGTTAATTGGTGTGTTCGAGGTTGGGAAGTTGGTGACAAGCTGCCACTTTGCATTTGGCGGTTCCCTTTCTGAACAGGTGGCAATTGATTGACAGGTATTCTCTGAAGTGGAGGAGGACATCTGTGTTTTCCACACTGTGGAATACTGGATCTTTCCAAGTCGCACATTTGGCAAAACAGCTGAATTGCCTTCTTAGTTCATCATGTTATGGTACAAATATCTACTTGATGCACAAACATGACAGGCACACAGCTTTATACTAGAGAGGACTAAGACAAGTTTGTGAAAATCCAGATAGAAACTTTATGAATGGAAGCTATGGATATTATAAGTGGCGATCATGGCAATTAAAAGAAGGAAGGAAGGAAGCAGAAAAAAATAAACTGTCTCAAAAATTCTTCATTAAAATCCAATTTGCAAGTTTTATCTCTCCTTAAAAATATACACACACTGAGACTATGGAACGCTCCTGTCTTAAGCATGAAAGAAGCCAACTGTTTTAGAAGGAAAGCTATTCCAGAAAACCCCAAGAAATTATATCATATAAGAGCTCCTTAATTCTGAAACAGTTAACCAGCAGCCTCCCTCCCCCTACTCTGAACTGTGTTGTGAGTGCTTATGATTTATGGGTCACCGTCGATAATCAAAGCCATCGCTGGATTGAAACTGACAATCGGATCAGGCATCTAAATTAAACAGGAATATGAGTCTCTTTCGAAGGATCCATTACACTGAAAGAATTCTGCCAAAGACACCACGACATTTATTGAGAACACCTCAGAGCCGGACTCAAACTGTGAACAAAATGGAAAATGTCTCAAAGAGCTCTCAAAATTAATTAGAAAAATTAAAGGAAACCTTAAAGAGAAGCAGGAAAGAATGGAATTTGAGAGAGTCAGCCTGTCCCCCATGTTTGGAAATGGTGGTTCTGGGCTCCAGACCTGGCCTCACAGACCGCTTACGGATCTGAAAAGCCCCTAAAATCTGCTTTCCTTACTTCTCCGGGGAGGGATTCTGTGGGGGAAAGCCTTGGTTGTGGGAAAGTAGGGTTTTTGTCTTTAAAAAAGAGAACAAAACAAGGAGCCATTTGTTTACTTTGATAAAGCATGCCTCCCACAAACAGCAGGTTATCTCTCTTTACTGTTTCTTTCCACCAGGAGGTAAACCCACTGAAAAGTGGTTGAAGATACAGCACTAAAAGTCACTGATGAGGCAAAAGGGGGCAGTAGATCCAGAAACCTGTGGTTAGTCCATTTTGAATACAAATGGGGATTTCCGAAAGGCCATTAAGGAAAACAGCCTTGGCTTCCTTTGATAAAGCCTTGTGTCCAGTGACACAACAAGACCTGCCAGGTGGTGTTAAGTTGAGGAGCCTGGAATCTTTGTGATTAATGGTCTTGGCTGAGAAACCTAGAGGGCCCACCATGGCTATTTTCCTGTAGTGTATCCTTTGTTCCTTGTGGCCACAATAGCTGGCCACAATCCAAAGCACCCGAGATGGACTCCTGACCCAAAGCCCTTCCTAGATGCTGGGGCACTCCTAGGAAATGGCCTGGCCCAAGAAGGTGCTCCACACTGCATGGGGACTAAGCCCTCTGAGCCTCAATCGTGGGGAGTGTGGATTTCAGACCTGTCCAGGGATGCAAAAGAAGAACAATGGTGCAGAAGCTGAGAACCACACGGGAGGAAGGTACAAGCCACATGGAAACAGAAGTCAGCAGAGGCAAGGAGGAGATTATAAAGAACTGGTGTCAGTAGGAGGAGCAGAAACAGAAGCAGAGAGAGACAGAGATCGGTAGAGTGTTGGCCTCGGAAGGTTTGCTAGAGAAGGAACAGTGGATCTCAGCTGCTGAAGAGTGAGCTGATGGTCTGGTAACCTCCATGGGATGAAGGTGGCTGCGCTAGACCAGTGAGTGTCCCCAAATGAGGTTTTCATTTTTCTTGAGCCCTGGCTGTGTGCTGATGAGGTTGTTTCCTAGTCTTCCTCATTTTTTGTATATTATTAATAGAGACTCCATTAGTTGAGCTAAAACTCAGATTGTCTTGGCTCCTTGGTAACTTGAAAGAGCCTCTTTGATACACTGGCCCAATAGTGTTGAACACAATGCAAACATGGTTCATGGTGCAGCCACTGGTATCAAGTGACTCTGTGGACCGGGGTGAGCCAGCCCATTGTGTTCTGTTCACCTGGGACTGCTGGCCCCTCTCCAGTTTTCTCAAGGAATGTTCTAATCAGAACTAGAGGTTGCACCACTAAAATGGGAGTCAGCATTCACACCACAGAGCCTGTGACCCGAGAACATCCACAATTTTATATGCGAGGTCTGTGTAGCCATGGTGATGAGCCACGGCGCTCGTCTATATATCCAGATGCAGTTGTTTGCATGGGTCTCTTCGTGGCCATGTTCCAGGGCCTGTGTGTCACGGTCACTTAGGTAAACAGCAGTAGTAGCCCAAGGCAAATCCACAGGGGCCTTTGTCTCTGAGGATGTCTGCTGTGTTGGACCCACTGACAACTGAGGGCTTCCATATGCCTTAAGTTGTAACTATTCACATGAATGAGATCTGTCTGAGAAATGTCACATGGCTTAATGTGAGACCTGTCTGAAAGAGAATTGAATGCACATGTCTCCTCTTGGTGGTTGTGGCTCCACAATGGCACCTACATGAGACTGACATGTAGCCACCCTGACTCCCAGTAGCCACCCTGACTCCTGCGGCTTTCGGTGACCAATGAGTCAGATAGAGACATTGTTAGGATTTAACTGTATGTGTTGCTGCCTAAGGAGGGGGGGCGGTGTTTGATGAATAAAGGGAAGGGGGAATGCCCTTGAAGAGGAAAGATACTGAATGCATAGCTACATAAAAAACATCATCAAAGAAAGGTGGGGGATGCTTCCTCCATTTTGGGAAAATGTAATTACCTGAATTGGCCCAATTTCAGAGACTAAAGCCAATGGATACACACTTGGCATTTTTGTTCCATTTTTGAACTGCCCCTTCCAAACAGAAAAAGGAGAAGTCCCAAAGGAATGAACTAGTGTCTACGCTCTTCAGAGGAAGAAATGAGGGTGGTATCTGTGAATTTCCTCATTTATTTAACTATCAGCACTGCTCCGTTCTGGAAATTATCCTTTATTCCCAAACAACAACATCAGGTGGGGGAGGGGGGCACATAGGGAAAATATGCTTATTCTATCTGAGTCAATGACAGGATTAATAAAAGTCTGATTAATAAAGAAACAGAAATGGAAATAAATTGTTACAGTTTTCTTTAACCCATACTCTAACCATTTCACTTTTTCCCCCCTCTTTTAATTACCCCCACCCCCACCCTCACCATTCCCCAACTCTGGGAAGAAAGTATTATTTTAATCTTACTGTTTTCTTTTAATAGCTGTGGAACGAACAGTGGCAGGATGATAAACAGAAGGAGGGAAAGAAACGAGGGAACTCAAATCAGAGAATTCATATCAGGGCTTTTGAGAGCGGGAAAAACAAAAATATCTTAAACCTCAACCCCCTTATACTCCCCAAACTGTTTTTCTTTTGATTTGTTCCTATATAAAAGTCTACCTAGATTTCAAAACCAATTTCTCCGTTATTCTAGAACCAACAAAATATTGAGTGTGTGCAAAAACATGGTAGCTTAAAAAGAAAAAAGAAAATAATTATCAAAGGGAAGGGGAAGGAAGGAAAGAGAAAGAAAATAAAGAGATATGACAAGGGAACTGGGCCAAGTGAAGACAAAGCAATGCACTTAACCCACCTGGAGAGCAAATCGGACCAGCAAGGCGCTCTCAGCCAATCGCCTGGGTCTGCAGCGGGGAGAAGAGTCGGCATGGGTTCATTTGGCTGAGAAGTGTGTTTCATAAACCTTACGGTGTGGCTATGAA
>JAQZBX010008193.1:0-48641 GCA_029593785.1 Cabassous unicinctus | reverse complement strand
CCCTCCACCAATGATCCTCTCCCGCCCCAGTTGTACCCTTCTGTGATCCAAAGCTTCTTTAAAGATGAAGCCAATACAATAGCCAAATACAATTAATAGGAAAATGAAATAATAATGATGTGTAAATGTAAGAGATAAAATACATGGAAACTTAAAAAAAAAAACCTAAAAATAAAATAAAGGATTGGGTTATTAAAAAAAATGAGAAAAAAATTTTTTTAATTAAAAAAAATTTTTTTTTTGACATTTTGCCTTTTATCACCGCAATATCTGGTGTCCAGTCTGTACCATGGCACCTTCCCCCTCTCACTCCCCAGTGTCCCACTATTTTTCATTTAATTTTCAAAGAAGTTTTAGGTCACAGCAAAGTCACACACAGAATACAAGACACTCTCTTATACCCAACCTCCTCCCCCTTTCCTCACCCCATATTAAAACCTTGATTGAATTCCCCAATCAAAAGACATGGACTAACAGAATGGATAAAAAATATGAACCATCCAAATGCTGCCTACCAGACTCACCTGAGATGTAAGGATACAATCAGGTTAAAAGTGAAAGGTTGGAAAAAGATATTCCATGCAAATAGTAACCAAAAAGGATCTGGAATTGTGATACTAATATTGGGCAAAATAGATTTTAAATGCAAAACTGTTATAGAAGGTGAAGAAGGTATTATATATTAATAAAAGGAGCAATTTACCAAGACTTAACATATAATAAATATTTATGGACCTAACCTGGGTGCTCAAAGATACATGAGGCACACACTGGCATAAATGAAGGGAGAAATAGATGTCTCTGCAATAATACTTGGAGACTTGAATAGACTACTTTCAGCAGTGTATAGAGCATCTGGACCAATGATAAATAAGTAAGCAGAGAGCTTGTTTATAAATGGGATTGTGGCTGAAAAGGGTAGTTTAGGGATATAAATGTCATTTGGAAGAAAGCTAGAAGATAATCTAGGGACTTCATAACACAGTGATTTCAGTAGTGAAAGATGATTGTGTTTAATAGTACAAACACAAGAATGTTCCTCTATTACAAGGTGTTAAGAATATGGGGATATATGGAAAAATATAACTAATAATACATATAGACTATAGTTAACAGTAACATTGTAATATCTTTACAGCCATGGCTGAGGTACTATATCAATGTTAAGGATCAATATTGGGATATATAAGGGAGTATGGAATTTTTCATTTTGGAATAATGATAGCATTCTGAAATGGACTGAGCTGATGACAGCACATCTCTGTGATGAAACTGAGAGCCACTGAGGGTACACTTTGGATGAATTTTACAAGAGAGTGAACCCCATGGTGAATGATGGTCTGTGGTACAGTACAAATACAAGAATGTTCTCTCATGAACTATAACAAATATACAATACTAATACTTGATGTTAATAATAGGATGATTTGTGAGAATAATAAACCAAATATAAACTATGGACTGTAGATAGCAGTAATATTATGAAGATGTTCTTTCAGCAATTGGAACAAATATGTCACAAAAATGTAAGTTGGTGGTGGTGGAGCAATGTATGGGAATCCTGTATGGTATGCATGCTTGTTTTATAAACTCACAATGTCTCAAAGAAAGAAAAAAAGAAAAAAAATTGTTAAACAAAACAAAGAATAATAATTCAGTTGTTCTTAATTGGAAGTTCTTTTAAGGATCATTTGTGGAGCCATCTCAAAATGAACATTCCTGAGCCTACCACACACTGTGGAATCAGGAGTCTTGGACTGGTGTGCATATTTTGAATAAGCTGACCAAAATGACTCTAATGTGCATTGTTAGCTAAATAACAATGGAATAAATAATAAGAACAAAAAAGTAATGAAGTTTTTAAAAAGCAGTAATTGGAATTCTGGCTCACACCTTGAGCAGTAGCAGCAGAAACAACTGGACAGTCTCCAGTAGTCTTAAGAGCAAGGATGCTTTCACTTCCCCCCTTCCTTCTTTCCTTCTTTCTTTCTTTCCTACCTTCCTTCCTTTCTTGCTTCTTTCCTTCTTTCTTCACTTCCTCCATTCCTTCTTCCCTACCATCCTTTCTTCCAGGTAAATTGCAATTCTTTCCAGTTCATTTCTTTTTGAACTCCTCAAATTAAACATTATTATTATTTATATTTGTTTTTGTTTGCCAAAAGGCTGCCCATGCAAAGTACCAGAAATGTGTTGGCTTTTATAAAGGGTATTTATTTAAGTTAAAAGCTCACAGTTCTAAGGCTGTGAGAAGTACAACTCAAGGTACCATTGAGTGCTTTCTCACTCAAGTCAGCTGTCACATGTTGAAGCAAGATAGCCACCATCTCTGCGGAGGCCTATGCCTTCCCCTCCAGAACCTACCATCTCTTGGAGTTCAGCTTTGAGTGACCAGACATAAGCCTTATCTCTTTCCGGGCCTCCTATATCAGTCTTGGCTGTTCTGCTCTCTTGCCAAATTCAGCAGGGGATGGCGACTCAACCTGAGTCACCTCTCACTGACATAGTCCAATCAAAAGCCCTAAAGCAATCAAGTAATCCAGCCAAAGCCCCCTCAGGTGAATTTAATGCAATCAAAGGGTATCACACCCAGAGGAACAGATTCATTCAAAAACTTAATCTTTCTCTTTTTGAGATCCATAAAATAATCTCAAACTGCCACAGTATTGTATATAGAAAAATTTGTTGAGATTTATCTACATATTTACCTTTATCCCTACATTCTTTCTTTTTATATATCAAAACTTCTATCTAGAAACATTTTCCTTCTTCCTGAATGTCATCTTTTAGCTTTCCATTAGTGAAAGTCTCCTGGGGGAGAGCTCTCTGGTTTTAATCTGAGCAGTCCTTAATTTTATGCTTACTTTAAAAAGATAGCTTTGATGAGTATAAAGTCTAACTTGATAGTTATTTTTCTTTAGCATTTTTTAGAACTTTTATCACAGTATTCCATATTTTGAGAAGTTTGCTTTCTGTCTGATTGTCTTTCTTTGTAAGCAATCTGCTTTACATTTCTGTACAATTTTATGATGTTTTGTCTGGTTTGAGAGTTTGATAGTTTTGGTTCAGTGCCTTTGTGGAAATTTCTTTTCCATATTGCTTGGCATATTGAAAATTCTCATCTGCAGATTCAAGACTTTCATCACTTCTAGAAAGTACTTGACCTCCAATGCTTCAAATATTGTCTCTTAAATCTTTTATAACTTGCCTTCATATTTTCCATCTCCTTTTCTATCTAGGATGCTGTAACCATTGGCCAATTTCATGTAATTATGAATTCCAAAAATATAATTGGATCATGCTTGTAAACTGATCTGTTAATCTGGGCATGATTAGGTTATGATTAGGGTGTTGAGCCCCACCCCTTGGTGGGTGGCGAATTGACTATAAAAGGCAAGGCAAAGGACAGACGGAGCAGGTTTTGAAGCAGATTTTGAGAAGCAGTTTTGATGTTGGAAAGAAGGCCCCAGGAGTAGAGAAGTGAGCTGTTCGCCTGATCACCTACAGCTGACCTTGTGGAGGAAACGGGAGCTAAGCCCAGAGAGAAACGCAGCCCCAGGAAGAGAAGAACCCAAGAAGCCTGAACCCTGGGCAAATGTCGGCAGCTGTCTTGCTCCAACACGTGACAATGGACTTTGGTGAGGGAAGAAACTTATGCTTTATGGCCTGGTAACTGTGGACTTCTACCCCAAATAAATAGCCTTTATAAAGACCAAACCATTTTTGGTATTTCACATTAGCACCCCTTTGGCTGACTAATACAGATGCATACTGAGAAGTTTCTTCAAATTTCTCTTCCTCTTTATTAATCATCTCTTCAGCCTTATCTAATCCACTGCATAGTAACTTATTCAATTTTTTTTCTGAACAATTATGTTTTCATTTTTAAAAATCAATATGTATAAATTTGCTTATATATGATTGCCTATTTTGCTTGTTCATTTCTATAATTCCATATTTCACATCTTTTAAATTTTATACATATATATTCAATATTATATATTTGCTATTTATAATTCCTGAATCATTTGGAGATTTTATATATTTTGTTTCTAGTTTTATCTGACCTCCATCAATTCAATTAACTATGTGTCTGTTTGGCAAACCTTAAATGTTTATATTTTATTGATCATAGAATGTGGGAATCCCATGTGCCAATTTGGATTGCTTTTTAAAAAATTATAGCAAATTTATTGAGTTAAAATTAACACACCATAAAATTCACCAATTTAAAGTATACAATGCTATGGTTTTTAGTATATTCACAGGGTTGTGCAGCTATCACCACAATAAATTTTCAAACATTTTCATCCCCCTGCAAAAAAACACATACCCAATAGCAGTCATCACCCATTTTTCTTCATCAACTCAGCCCTTGGCAGCTTAATTAACTTTCTGGATATCAATTTGCCTATTCTGGACATTTCATATAAATGGAAATGGAACATATAATATGTAGTCTTATGTGACAGGCTTCTTGCACTTGGCACAAATATTTTCAAGGTTCATGTTGTAGCATGTATAAGTACTCATTTCTATTTATTGCTGAATAAAAATATATTGTATGGGAATAGTACTTTTATTTATCCAATCACCAGTGATGGACATTTAGGTTTCTTCCACATTTTGGCTATTATGAAAAATTTTTCTATAAACATTTGTGTACAATTTTTTTTTTGTGTGTAGACATCCTCCCAGGAATAAGATTACTGAATCACTTTATGTTTAACCACTTGAAAAACTGTCACACTCTTTTCCAAAGTGGCTGCAAAATTTTACATTCCCACTAGCAGTATATGAGTGTTCTGAGTTCCCCACAGCCTCACCAACCCTTGTTGTTATCGGTCTTTTTGATTATAGCCATCCTAGTGAATGTGAGGTGGTAACTCACTGTGATTTTTGATTTGCATTTCTCTGATGGCTAATAATGCTGAGCATCTTTTATTTTGTTTTTTGGACATTTGCATATCTCCTTTGAAGAAATGTCTACTCAGATCCTTTACCTATTTTTTAATTGGACTATATGTCTTTTTATTATTGAGTTGTAAGTGTTCTTCATCTCTTCCAGTTGAAAGTCCCTTATCATATATATGATTTCCAAATATTTTCTCCCATTCTGTGGGTTGATTTTGCACTTTCTTGATAGTGTCCTTTGAAGTACAAAAGGTTTTAGTTTTGATAAGGTTCAATTTATCTAATTTTTCTTTTGCTGCTTGTGTTTTGTCCTCCAAAGAGGAATTCCATTTAGTTTACGCAAGAGTCAGAAGATGCTGCTGATCTAGAATGAATTTAGTTCCCTGATATGATGGGTATGAGAGTTGGAGGGATATTGATAGAGATCTCAATTCAGTTCTGACAGCATGCAGCTGGCCTTGGGCTTCTAATGGCAGTGATGGTGTTGTTACCTACCCTCAAGAAATCCTGCCATTAGCATTTGTTTGCTATTTGAACTCATACTCCAACTTAAGTTCGAGACACTTTATCAGGAGGAAACAAACATGGCATTAAATATGTTATAGCTAAGATCTAATATTTTCACAGTTCAAAGGTCTTTTAGAATAATTAGTCATCATTCTACCAGAGGCCAAAGTCAGGAGATATAATCTCTTTTCTACATAGTTCAACTGAACAAAAGTTTATTGAATGTTTACTTTTGTGTCTGTTTTCAAGGAAATAATACTGAAATATTCTGGGAGAGTTCAGGGAGTCTTACAGAAATAGAATAACTAAGTTAAATAATTCAACTAAAAATTCAATAATTTTCAATTAAGTTGTATATGATTTAAAACTGAAGCCTACCTTTCAAAGGTGCAAGTAAATAACTCTTTGTATGTGCACCAAAGTTAAGAGATTTTTTTAGTTTGTAAAAAATAGTTGAAAATAAGTTACTCCTCTATCAATTCAGTGTGACTACTCAATTGCACAGAAAATATATGTTTTTGCAAGTAAAAAGAAGTGAAACAAGAGAAAGATAGTTCTGAAAATTTTCTAGACGTTCAGAATTTTAAGAAAATGTTCTGATTGTATGTTAATGCATATGTAATAATTTAATGTACTGTTTCTTTCTTTGTTTTTAAAGTATTTCACTCTTAGCCCTGTGTTAGCTCTTAGTAATTTAAAGCTTTACTTGATATGTCAAGTAACCATGTGTGCAAAATATTAAATATGTTCTGGTACATGTCCCTTAAATCAAATAATCCCTGAAAATTCACAGTCTCTATCACCTGAGTTTGATTACTGTTCTAGATTTTTGCCAGCTGACTCCTATGAAACTTGCAAAAGCTTCTATACTTAATGGTGAAAACTAGTATATCCTTACAGATCTTTCCATCTGTTCTGAACAATAACCAAATGGACTCATAAAATACAAGCAAGCAATTTATAGCTGATTGGTTACTTAGCAATCTTCTTTTTACAGAAAAAGCAATGAAAACCAAAGTGTTTAAGAGATTTGTCTTCTCAATTTCTCAAAAACAGTTATTAGCAAAACTAAGAATGCTTTAGGTCCCTTGAATATTGGTCTAGTATTTTTTCCTAATATGTCTAAGTCTATAAAGCAAATAAGCAATGCACACATGGGCAAAATACCAAATGAAATTAATTTAAATGGATTTAAGCTAATAAACTATGGGGAAAATAATCTCATGAAAAAATTTAATGAGAAAGGGACTCATAATTAATTTATTGCTTAGGCATATGGCAGAGAGGAGATCCACATTTGTTCTATGTAATCTGTAATTATTTTTCTTCCCTTTGAATATAAAAAGGATTAAAGAGAACAGGTATATCATCCATATCAATTATCTCTGTGTTAGGCCTGTTTGGTACGATACATAGGACCCATTACTATTTTCAATTCAATATGTTGTCCCAAATTTAACATAAGCTTGTAGAAATATTTAAGCCCTGTATCTGGGTTTTGTAAGTGTCTTTGCATGTCTCACAGTAAGAGATGGGGTAGAGCAGATCTAAATTGGGAAATTCTATGTAACGGTAAACCATTTTTCATTAAAAGAGTTATAAGATCCTTTGAAATGATTTTCCCCTTATTTTTGGAGGCCAGTTTAACCTACTACCATGGACCACATCATCAATGCTCTGATTTTATTTCAAATAACCTTGAATAAGGAAAGGAGAACATTTCATGATTAAGTATATGTATTTTCCTAAATGATTTACAAATATGCCATTCATAATTAAAATATGTGTTGGAAAAACTAGACAAGTAAGTTGGGTTCTGTATGAAACATTTACTTTTGTCCTCTTATATACAGAAAGTTTCAGTCAATACGATGTGCTTTTTTCTCAAAGAAGAAACCATTACCTGATGACATTACATCAACAGAGGCTTTCTTCTTCCATATTTCCTAAATATTTCATCAATGTTATTAACCAGCACTTTGAATTGATTCTGTCATCCAATAAGATACTAATATAACACTGATCTCCTTCAGAAAAATTTGTCTCATTTATTATTAAAAATATTGTACTTATTAATGGACCAAATGAACTGGTTTCATTCATCAAAGTTTTAATTTATTTTGGGGTTTGCTTTGTGGAGTCAAATATTAGTTTATTCCCTTCAATGGCTTCGGTTTCAAATGAGGTTTCATTTGGGCAAATAACAATAGCAGAGCAGAGCCATTTCTAATTGCCTGCTTCTGAGGCCATGTGAAATAGCTTCAGAAGGAAAATTAGGAAACTATTAGGCTATATTTAGTTTACTAACCAATACTGGTACACCATAACTGTTAGGGTGCATATTCAAGAGTGATAGATTTTTTCTGCCTTTGAGGAATTAAATTGTTTTAAAAAATGAATAATGGCATCTTTAGAGTATGGCAAAAGCTATAGATTTGCTGTACCCAAAAAGGCCAGAGTCTCAAAAGTAGTTTGGATTTGGGGTTTAAGTTTTGCAGTTCTAATGAAGTGTTTCAGAAATTATAGAAATGATAGGGAAGTGTATTAGTCAGCCAAAGGGGTGCTAATGCAAACTACCAGAAATCTGCTGGCTTTTATAAAGGGTATTTATTTGGGGTAGAAGCTTACAGTTGCTAGGCCATAACACAGAAGTTACTTCCCTCACCAAAGTCTGTTGCCATGTGGTGGAACAAGATGGCTGCCAACATCTGCAAAGGTTCAGGTTTCCTCTTCCTTTTAAGCTCTGTGGTCCAAGCTTCTTCTAATCTCAGCTATAGGCTGGGTTAAGTCTTGTCTCCCTCTCTGGGCTTGTCCCTCTCTGGGCTCAGCTGCTCTGCTCTCTCCACAAGGTCAGCTGCAGACTATCAGGCTCTCTTCCTGGGCCTCTGCCATGTCTATGGAGCTGTCTCTATTCCTCTGTGTTCTCCTGTGTATTTACTTCCTGGACCTTCAGCATCAAAAACTCCAAACTCTCTACTCTGCCATGTCGTTTTCTCTTTCAATGTCCTACTGATGTGGCCCAATCAAAAGTCCCAATCTTAATTTAATCATGTAAAAATGATACCTCTGAATCCAATGCAATCTAATATGCCCAGAGGAATAGACCAGCTCACAAACATAATCCAATATCTGTTTTTGGAATTCATAAACAATACCAGACTGCTACAGGAAGCCTTGAGAATGCTTCCTCAATGGCAGCTGTTCTCCACCCTTCCTGCTCAATATAATCAGCTGAGAGAGTTTGTAAAAACCAGTATCTAGACTCTGTTTCTGGCATGACAGTGTGAGGAGCTCTGTGGGATAGCTCCCCACTGGAACTGATGAAAGCAACTTTTAAAATACAACCACTTACGGTCTCTAGAAATGGTCCTAAGAGCATTCAGAAAATGGAGAAAATCTCAGGAAAATCTACTATGAAAATTCAGTAAAAACAATGAGAGTCAGTGGCATTTGAAATAAGAGGTTCTCACTGCCCTTTCTAGGTCAGTGAGATTAAAATTCCACTCCAAACTGCAGCAGCCAAAAACACAGGGCTCCCTGTTTACTCAGGTCTTAGGCACAGTGCTGTGCTTTTTTAAAGTATATTTTATCTCAACTTCAAAAAAAATAAATAAGTAAAACAGACAAAAGGCAACTTAACAAATTATGGAAGCATTGTTCTAACAAATTCTGTCTGGGCACATCTATCTCATTTAATCCTAAAAGCAAACTCAATTGTTTCTAAACTGTTTAGAAAGATATATAAATGAGCACAGATTGGTTAAATGACATGACCAAGTTCTCCTTGTTAGTGAAGAAAATGAAGAAAATGCTTAATTGTATTCATATCTCATAAAACTAAACCCCTTATTCTTTTTTTGACCTTAAACATTGATATAGCAGCTTCTTTGCCTTTACTAAAAAAAATTACTATATTACTGTTAACTATAGTCTATAAGTTACATTAGTTGCATTTTTCCCATGAGTCATCATATTCTTAACACCTTGTAGTAGAAGAAAATTTTTGTATTTATATTAACTACGGTCTTCGTCTACCACCAAAATCACTGTTATATAGTCCCTAGATTATCTTGTAGCTGTCTTTGAATTACATTAACTTCCCCAGACTACTCCATTCAGCCACAATCACATTTATAAATCAGCAGTGTTATACTCATTATAATGTGCTACCATCAACTCCATCCATTACCACATATTTACAATTGACCTAATTAAACATTTTACATGCATTCAGTATTAGCTCCCCCTTCTCAACCCACATTCTGTCTCCTACTAATCTATACTCTATAGTTTAACTCTATATTACTCATTTATTTCATTCATATCATGAGACCATACAATATTCATCCTTTTGTGTCAGGCTTATTTTAACCAGCATTGTGTCCTCAAGGTTCATCCATGTGGTCATGTGCTTCCTCAGTTCATTACTTCTTACAGCTGAATAGTATTCCAAAATGTATATATATATATATATATATATACATTTTGTTTGTTTATCCATTCATTAGTTGATGGGCACTTTGGTTATTTCCATCTTTTAGCAATTATGAGTAATGCTGCTATGAACATCAGTGTGCAAGCATCTGTTTGTGCCCTTGCTTTCAGTTCTTCTGAATATATTTCTAGTGCTACCTTTATGGGAGGGACAGGATGCCATAATTTCTCCCTGTCCCCTGCTACCTGTTGCTGAGGCTAAGTTCTGGGCAACTGCAACTGTGAGGTGGGACACACTTTTTCCAAACAAATGCAACTCATGGTACAGAGGTTCTCTCTTGGGTTCAATGCTGCTGAGAATACTAGGATCCTAATTGCCTTTGTCTGGCTGGTAAGGTGGCTATGGTAGAGGTAAACCAAAAATATCTGAAGTTCCTGCTTCTCTCCACTAAGCACAAATCTCCTAAAATGTGTCTCCAAATCAGAGAGAAGCATGCCATTGTCTCAACCACTAGCTCCAGAGCTGTGGCTTAGAAATTTTGCCCAAGAAGTGGGGATGGGAGGAGAAGCAGGTCATAAAACAGGTAGCTCCTAATCTCTTCCCAAAGGAACTGACTTCAATTGTAATAGAGAGTGGAGAAATTTGAGCAAGGGCACTGTCAAAAATAGTGGAGGTTGTGGTGAAAGACAACTGAGAGGAAACTGGCAAACCCACTGGAGAAATAGGCTATTCTGTAAGCCATGTAGTTTGGCAGAGACAACTGGAGAAAGAGACAAATGGGAGGAACCATTGTGGAGTCAGAACAAATATCAACACTGATCTCAGAAAATATTCCTTCAAAGGAGCTCAAATTGGATTGGAACAATCTGTGGAGGGATTTATGTCCCAGGGTATTGCCGAAAATAGAGGAATCAGCTCTATTTTCTGATTATTAGTGGTCAGGAAAAGAGACAAAGAGAGTCCTGCAAAACCACTGTCATCTCAGGGTGACTGGCAGCATACCCAAAGCTGCATCCACTAAAAAGCAACATCAGAGGTTTAACACTGTGGAAGAATAGATTTAACTAAAACAATCCAGTCAGTCACTAAACAAACAAGCAAATAATAACCAGGGGGGTGATACCCAGAGTTGCTGAACCATATTTTCTAAAATGTCCAGTTCCCAACAAAATATTATGAGACATGCAAGCAAACTAGAGAGTATGACCTATATCCTGGGGCAAAAAAAGCAGGTAACAGAAACTGTGAAAGAGATCAGATATTGGATTTAAGAGACAAACGTCAAATTATCTTTGATAAATATGTTCAAACTAAAGGTAACTATGATTAAAGAAGCAAAAGAATGTATGATGGTAATGTTGAACCAAATAAAGAATATTTATAAAGAAATAGAAATTATAAAAAGAACCTAATGGAAATTCTAGAATTGAAAACTACCATAACAGAAATGAAATAGGGCCTCTGTTATAGGTTATCAGAGTTCCCAAAAAAGATATGTTGAAATCCTAATTCCTAGTACCTCAGAAATATGAATTTATTTGGAAATAGGATCTTTATAGATGGAATTAATTAAAATGAGGTCATATTGGATTAGGGTGGGACCTTAATCCAATATGAATATTGCCCTTTTAAGAAGGGGATAGGAGACTCAGAAACCCAGGGAAAGAAGATGACCATGTGATAACAGAAGCAGAGATCGTGTTATGTCACAAACCAAGGAATGCCAAGGATTGCCAGTCACTGCCAGATGACAGTAGAGATCTTCCCTACAAACTTCATGGAAGAGAATTCTTCCCTACAAATTTTCAGGGGGAACAGGAGCATGGTCTTTCTGACACCTTGATTTCAGACTTCTAGCCTGAGGCCTCTGAGACAAAAAGAGTTCTGTTGTTCTAAGCAACACTTTTGGTATTTTATTACAACAATCTTAGGAAATTAAGTCTCAGAAGTAGATTTCAGCTAGCAAAAGAAATAATTAGAGAAGATGAAGATGGATCAATAGAGATTTTTCAAGCTGAAGATGTGATGGCTTTGTCTAGTTTTGGTATTATGATAGGGTGGACATCATGCAGTGTGTTTTAGTTTGCTAAAGGTTGCCAATGCAAAATACTGGGAATGGGTTGGCTTTTATAATGGGAATTTATTAGGGTAAACTCTTACAGTTCTGAGGCTGTGAAAATGTCCAAATCAAGGCATCATCAAAGCTCAGTCTCACCAAAGGTTGACTGCTGGCAGATCCTGTGCTCCTGCCATGTGGCAAGGCAAAATGGCAGCTGGTCTCTGCTTTCTCCTCCAGGCTCCCTTTTTCAATGAGCTCAGCTGTAGGCAATCAGGCATATGGTTCATCTCTAACCAGGCTATGTTTTTTCAGCACGGGCTGCTCTGCTGATTCTAGTCTCTGGTTTCTCACTCAGCCTCTCAGGATTTCTTTGCTTTTGTGGCTGAAAGCAATCCTGGAATCCTCTTTTACATGGCAGAGTAAAAATGGCAGCTCTCTTTCTCTGTGTGTCTCTGTTTCCTAATCCTCAGTTTATAAAGCACTCCAGTGAGAGGACTAAGACCTACTCCTGGGCTCACCATCCAATCAAAGTCCCCTAACTAAAGTGATCTAATAAAAATTCCCTTAATTGAATGTAACCAAAAGGTCCCACATAAAATAGGTTTACATGTAGAGAAATGGGTTAGCTTAAGAATATACTTTTCTGGGGTCCACAAAAGACTCAAACTGGCACATTCCATCCTCTGAACTCTCAAAATACATGTTCTTTCCATATGCAAAATACATTCATTTCATCATAATATTTCAAAAACCTTAAATCATTTCAATATAAAATCTCATCAAAATCATAGACATGCAGGCTGTCTTGGGGAAAAATTGCTCTCTGCCTATAGCTATGTGGAACTTACAAAACAGGTTATCTGCTTCCAATATACAAAGGAGAGACAGTCATAGAATAAATGTTTCCATTGCCATAGTGAGAAATTGGAAGGAAAACAGGGGTCATGGGTCTTAAACAGTTCTCAATACCTGCAGGGCCTACTCCATTAGATTTCAAAATATGTGACTCATCTAAAGAACAATGGCTTCTTGTTCTCGGGGTTTGAAGCAGAAGTTTCACACATTTTCAGGGCTTGTCTGGGGGCTATCTTCTAGGTTCCACCTTCATCAAACATCTGGTTGGCTGCAAAGCTCTAGGCCTCACATTGCAACAACACTGTGGTGATAGCCACAGTCTCCCCAATCTCTGGGGCTTGTGCTCAACTCCCTCAGGACAGTGGGGTGGTGACTGAACTCTCTCCAACATCTAAGGAATACGATTAACCCTCTCTAAAGCTTGGGGTGGCAGAACTCTCCCAGAACAATGGAAGGCCTACCCTCTTCAAATGCTAGGGCAAACTCATCCTTTCCACATACATGGATGGTGCCCCTCTCTTGGTCTGAAATAATGTCTTAAGTCCAGTCTGCAGCTTCCATGGTTTTGCCCCTGAGGCAATTTTTCCTTCAATCTCTTGCTTTTCAGTCCTGAAAGGCTTTTCAGAAGGCTCTCAGTAATTCTATTCCTACAGCTCTTGCAAAATACTTGTTGGTTCTGCATGCATTTCACAGGGGTGCCAAGCATCAGACAACAGGACTATCCACAGATCATTTCTGGTTAACTGCAGTTCCATTCCCGACTTACAAGGGAAAGGCTGCCTATTTCCAAATTCAGTAAAATCTTCACATGGGACCTGTTCTCTGGGAATACTCCTTTCTGAGTGATATATTTGTGCTTTAGTGCCTGAGTACTCAGAGATGGTATGGATCATTAACCTGAAGTCTTGTTTCTCCCATTGTGGAACCACTGCCTTAGGAACTGGGGTAAAATAGTAATCTCCTAAAACTTCTCTAAAAATAAACTTTAATATCGTATTTATATTAAATATTTAGAAGAGGCATATTTATAGAGACAAAGTAGATTACTGGTTGCTTAGGCCTAGGGAAGATGAAGGAGGGATGGATGGTGCTAGTTATAAGGGTGTAGGGCTTCTTTTTGATGTGAAGAATATGTTCTAAAATTGAATGTGGTGATGGTTGCACACATGTATGAATATATTAAAAAACATTGAATTGATACTTTAAATGGGTGAATTATATGGCATGTGAATTTTATCACAATAAAGCTCCGGAAAACAAGCAAAACCACCTAGGCCACACCTCTAAAAATTCTGATTTAACATATCTAAAGTGGTCAACAGCACTGGCATTTGTTTCTTTTAAATTCCCTTGTTAATTTTAGGGTTAAATAATACTGCTCTAATGTGGCAGTTTGATATTATTTATGAATTCCAAAGAGATATTGTTTATGTTTGTAAACTGGTCTGTTCCTCTGGGCATGATACCCTTTGATTGTGTTAAATTCAAAGGCTTTATGTTTACTTGATTAAATGAAGATTAGGGCTTTGATTTGAACATGTCTCTAGTGTGTGCAGGTTTGAGTTCCTGCCCCCTTGGTGAGCTATATAAACTGATGCTCAATCAAAAGCATAGAAGTAGAAAGAGCAGAAAAGAGGGAAGAAAAAAAAAAAAAAGAGAAAAGAGAGAAAGCTCCATAGACACGGAAGAGGATCCTGTGGCCCAGGAAAGAGAGTTGAACCATTTGCCTGATAGTTTACAGTTGGCCATGTGAAGAGACCAGAGCAGCTGAGCTGAGAAAGAAATGAGCTCTGGGAAGAGAGATGAGCCCTATGCCAGCTTACAGCTGAGACTGGAAGAAGCGGGGGACCAAGGAGCTTTTGGGGGAAGAGGAAGTCTGAACCCTCGCAGATGTCACCCACCATCTTGCATCAAAACATGGCAACAGACATTGTGTGAGAAAGTACCTCTTATGATACCTTGAGTTGTACTGTTTAGGGCCTGTTAACTGTAAGCTTCTATACCAAATAAATACCCTTTATAAAATCCCACATATTTCTGATACTTTGCATCAGCACCCCTTTGCCTGACTAATACATCTACCTTCTCACTTTGCTGAGTAATTTAACTTACTGGCTATGCTACAGCACAATCCATATAACTTTAAACAGACCATTATCAGACCATTGGAGAGTGTAGAAGACTAGCAAACAATTATGCTTTCAGAAATGCTTCATGTACCCTTATTTAATCTGGAGCCTTTTATTCAAAATGTGGTCCTAGGAAAACATCACCTGAAACACCTGGGAGATTGTGAGAAATATAGACTGTCAGGTCCTCCTCCAGCTCTCCTGAACCAGAGTCTACATTTTGAAAACAGCCCAGGTGATCTCTAAGCACTTTAAAGTTTCAGAAGCTCTGGTGTGGAAAATATTCCAGCTGACAGAGAAATCATTTCAATCTATCAGGACACGAGGACTGCCCCCAAGAGGCTACCGCTTCCACTGAGAGAGCTGAGATCTCTGTATTTGTCACTGCCATCATCTGAGAGATAAAGGGAATGTTTGCTGTTTTATATCTCATCTTTGGACTTTTGTCCTGGCTCCTTCATCTCTCTTAAAGCAACACAATCTCAGCCTAGCGTTGAGAAGGCAGTGGTAATATGGCCACAACAGGAGTTTACAGTGAGGAAAATGCCAGGTTCCCTGGACAGTTAGACAATTTCTGTCAATTTAACACATGCATCACCTTTATTTTGAATTCTATCAGGTGTCACTCCTAAGTTGGCTGGATCTGTTACTCTTGAGGAAAGTAAGTCCTGTTCTGAATGAAGTTCAATTACAGAATACAAGCATAACTGCTTTTACTTGGTTGAATAGTGTCCCTCAAAACTTCGTATCCACTTGCAACCAGAATGCGACCTTATTTGGGAATGGGTTCTTTCCAGATGTAATTAGTTAAGATGAAGTCATACTTGATTAGGGTGGGTCGTAAACCAATGCCTGGTATCCTTATAAAAAGAGGGAAAATTGGACACAGAGGCACTGATACAGAGGGAAGATGCCCATGTGAAGATGAGGCAGAGATTTGGCTTTTGCTGACACAAGTCAAGGAAGTCCCGGGGCTTCCAGACGCTGGGTGAGGCAAGGAAGGAGCAACCTCTAAAGGCTATGCCAAGACCTTGATTCCAGACTACCAACTTCCAGAACTGTGAGAGAATACATTTCAGTTGTTTTAAGCTATGCAGTTTGTGGTAATTTGTTACAGCAGCCAAGGAAACTAACACCTTTTTTAAAAGTCACCTAATATTAGAATTGGCTGGGAGATCACTCTCTCTTACCTAAATTATACATCAGGGACTCTAAACCATTTTTATGCCATAGACATCTCTAGAGTATGGTAAAAGCTATAGGCATGCTTCTTAGGAAATGAAGCCCCATGCATGTAATTTAAGGGAATTCATAGACCTCTCCAAGTAATCCAAGTGGATAGGTTCTACCAGACTAATGAGCTTTTTTTGGGATGAGAAGAAAGCACAAGTTTATTAACATCAGGTTTATTGATTCAGACCAAAATTATGATAGTTACCAAATTGAAGTTTAGTTTTTTTTTGTTGACAAATTACATTAAAGCTTGTTCTTATCTGTGAATAATATCACCCACAAACAACCATTTTTACAAAGAATGTAATATGAAAATTATACCAAGATTTTTTTTATACTTCAGGTACAAAACTATGCAAGGATCTAGTAGCTTCTTGGAGGTATCATGAATTACAACATCCATTTTTTTGTGGATATATATTTTATTGTTTTTCTGAGTCTGAATAGATGCCAAAGTTTTTTTTTTTTTTTTAGTATATTAGGATTATTTGTTTTCTTGTCATTCTCTTCATTTTCATATAATCAGAATCTACCTTCTGGGAAGTACAATATGGCTCCTTTTATTAAAAGATAAAGCAAACTTTCTTCTTCTCCTTCCCATTCTTGAGAACATTGTTTTATTTCCTACTTTCAATTCTGTGTCACTGTCTTGATCAGTATTTGAACTTTATAATAAAAAAGTGTTGCTATGATTTCAGTCAATACAGTGAATATCTCTTTTTATATGAAACAAGAATGAGGCCTCGCTCAAGTATTGGAGACTCTTCATTCATAATGCCACTTCCTTTTTGATGAACAAGGACTCCAATCTCTGTTGAAGAAAGTTGGCACTCGATCGCACTGAAAACACTAAACAAACAGATATCAAATTAGTTTTACTAAAGTTTAGTTTCAAACAGTGCCCCTCCCCTATTTATAATGTCACTTGCACACCAGATAAATTAAAATCTCTTTATCTTATTGTTCAAAGTTTCCACAATTTGAGTGTAGCTTATCTTACGAGTTTTATCATTTACTTCTCAGATATTGCACTATTATCCTGGATTCTAGTAAATGGGAGAAACATGAAGAGACATGCAGAGAAAGAGAGCCACCACTTTACCCTGTCATGTGAGAGAGGACTCCAGATTGCCCACAGCTGCAGAAAGGCAGAGAACCCTGAAATGATGAGTGAGACGCTGGAGGCTAAAATCAGCAGAGCAGCTCAAAGCTGAAGAGATGTGGCCCAGGAAGAGATGATTACCCACAGGTGAGCTCAGGGAGATAGTGAGCATGGAGGATAAGGCAGAGTCCAGCCATCATTTTGCCTTGCCATGTGGCAGGAGTCCAGAATCTGACAGCAGTCGACCTTTGGGGAGACAGAAGCTCAGTTGATGCCTTGATTTGGACATTTTTACAGCCTCAGAACTGTAAGATTTAATACTAATAAATTACCATTATAAAAACCAACCCATTTCTGGTATCTTTGCATTGGCAGCCTTTAGCAACTAAAATAGAAATTGGTACTGAGAGTGAGGTGCTGCTGCTTGCAGGTACCATAAATGTTGCAACAGTTTTATAAATGGGTAAGGGTTAGATACTGGATGAATTGTGAGATGCTTGATAGAAAAACCCTAGATTGTTTTTGAAGAGACTGTTTGCAGAAATATAGATGCTAAAGGTACTTCCAATGAGGTCTTAGAAGAAAATGAAGAATGTATTATCAGGAACTGGAGGAAAGGCAATCCTTGCTTTAAAGTGGCAGAGAACTTGGCAAAATTAACCCCTAATGTGAGATGGGAGGAAGAATTTGAAAGTGAGAGGCTTGTACATTTAACTGAGGAAACTTCCCAACTGAAAGTGGAAAGCACAGCCTGGCTTCTCCTTACATCTTATAGCAAGATTCAAGAAGAAAAGGATAATTGAGAACTGAAACCCTGGGCACAAAGAAACCAGAAATTGATGGTTTTAGAAATTCCAAGCTTCTGGAGAATAGAGCCCATTTGAGGATTTAACTGAACTTGGATCTAGGCAACATTTTCCTTATGTTAGGATTGGAAATGCAGTTATCTAGGAAGGATTTGTGGATAGTCCTATTGTCTGAAGGTTGGGACCTCTGTGAACTGCATGTGAAACCAACAAGCTTTTTGTGAGATCTGTATAAATGAAATCACTGCCAACCTGAACTAAAAGGGAGAGAAATGGGAGAAATTGAAGTCAAAACAACTTCAAGAGCAAAACTGTGGAAGCTGCAGACTGGACTTAGGTCATTGTTTCAGGCAAAGAGAGGGATCCCACCTATGTGTGTGTGGAAAGGGGGAGTTAGCCCTGGCATTTGAAGAGGGTGAGCTTTTCACCCCATTATTCTGGGAGAGTTATGCCACCCCAGGTTTAGAGAGGTTAATCATATTCGTTAGAGGTTGGGGAGAGTTAGGTCACCACCCCACTGTCTTGAGGCAGTGGAGCACATGCCCTGGAGATTGGGGAGACTGTGGCCATCACTGCAGTGTTCTTGGAGTGGGAGGCCTAGAGCTGGGCTGCCACCCAATTGCTTGATGAAGGTGGAACTGAGAAGATGGCCACTGGTGAGCTTTTGAAAGGTGTGGGGATTCCATTCCATGCCCCAAGGGGAAGAAACTGTCATTCTTTATATGAATCTCAGACTTTGAAATCTAATGGAGGAGGCCCTGCAGGTATTCAGAAATGTTTGTGACTCTTTTTTTCCTTCCAATTTCTCACTATGGCAATGGAAATGTTTATTCTATGACTGTCCTTCTTTTGTGTACTGGAAGCAGATAACTTGTTTTGTAAGTTTCACAGGTCTATAGCCAGAGGGGATTTTTTCCCCAAGACAAACTACATGCCTATAACTGATTTTGATGAGATTTTGTACTGAAATGATTTAAGGGTTTTAAAATATTGTGATGAAATGAATGTATTTTGCATATGGAAAGAATATGTATTTCAGGGGTCCAGAAGGTGGAATGTGCTAGATTGAGTCTTTTGTGGACCCCAGAAAATTATGTTCTTAAGCCATTCTTGTTCATGTAAACCTATTTTACGTGGGCACTTTTGGTTAGATTCATGTAAGGGACCTTGTGATTAGATCTCTTTTGATATTACGCCACCACCACATTCACATTATAGTTCATTTTGATTCTTCTATATATTTTACTATATTTCAAGAAAGAAAAGATAGGATAGCCTTATCACAGTTATACATAGAAATATGTATTTACAGAGTGCTAATGGATGACAAGTCAAATTCTAGAACATCAGCCAACAAACATCATTCTATACTTTCTAGTTAGATTTTAAAGTGAAATTATATAATCATTTATGCAATATTCTGTCAATATGCTCCTTCTTAAATGTGTAAATATATCTTATATTAATTTTATATATATCAATCTTGGTCCTAGACACAAAGGTCCACATGGCTAATCTATTGTCTGTATGTCAAAGTTATCCAGTACAATCATAGCTAGTGTTCTCTAAATATTTACTGAATTCAAATGAGGTCATAAGCACTGGAAAATTTGTGAACAAAAAGTGTTTCTTGCTTTGTGGTGACAGGCACTATTATATTATTTGCTGCTTAATAAATTTTGTCTTTTCAGAAAGTAGCATAGGCTTGGCATGGAGTTGTTTTTTTTTTTACCCCACCACCTACACATTTCACCAGTGTGAAACATTTGCTAAAACTGATGACAGCACCTTTCTAAAATTGTGCTATTAATTAAAGTCCATGATTTAGCTTAGGGTTTCCTACTTGTATAGTATAGTTGAAAGGATTTAAAAAAATATTTTTTATTCTATTACATAACATTTCTACCTGCATACACACTCAGATATGCATCTCAGCCTTGCCAATTGTGTCCACAATGCTGTGCCACTGCTACTACATCTACCACCCAAACATTTCCATCATTCCAAATAAGACCCTGTATACTTCAACCCTCAACTTTCCATTCCTTAACCTCACCCTGTCCTCTGGTAACCTATAGTCTAGATTCTGACTTTAGGAGTTTGCTTATTCTAATTGTTTCAAATCAATGAGATCATACATTATTTCTCCTTTTGTGTCTGGCCTTTTTCACTCAATATGATGTCTTCAAGGTTCATCTACGTTGTGGCATGTATCAGGACTTCAGTCATTTTTATGACTGAATAATATTCTATTGTATTTATAAACAACATTTTATTTATCCCTTCATCAGTTGATGGACACTTTGGTTGCTTCCATCTTTTGGTAATTGTGAATAATACCGCTATGAACGTCGGTGGGAAAATATCTGTTTGAGTCCCTGCTTTCAATTCTTTTGGGTATATACTTAATTTTGGGATTACCAGGTTATATGATAGTTCTTACTTAGCTTTCTGATGGAATGCCAAACTGTCTTCCACATTGGCTGCACCATTTTACATTAGTGCCAGCAATGAATGAGTCTCCCTATTTCTCTGCGTAAACTTATTTCCCATTTTTTGAATAACAGCCATTCTAGTGGATTTGAAATGGTATCTCATTGTGGTTTTGATTTGCATTTACCTGATGGTTAATGATGCAGTGAATCTTTTCATGTGCATTCTTGACATTTGTATATTTTGTTTGGAGAGTTGCCTATTCAAGTCTTTTGCCCATTATTTAATTGGGTTGTCTTTTTGTTGTTGAGTTGAAGGGTTTCTCTCTATATTCTGGATAGTAAACCTTTATTAGGTATGTGATTTACCAATATTTTCTCCCATTGTGTAGGTTGTCATTTTATTTTCATGGTAAAGTCCTCTGAGGCATAAACATTTTTACTTTTGATGATGTCCTATTTATCTAATTTTTCTTTTTTACTTGTACTTTGGATGTAAAATCTAAGAAAACATTGCCTAATACAAGATCCTGAAGTCACTTCCCTACATTTTCTTCTAGGAGTTTTATTTTTTTAGCCCTTATATTTAGGTCATTTATCCATTTTGAGTTGATTTTTATAATATGGTATGAGGTAGTATTGGCATGAACTTTTAAAATTGTCCAACAGAAAGGATGTCAAGGGACATTTGATGGGAATCTCCAAGTTATGTGATCAAATAATTCAACTGTATGCCTCATGGTTGACATCTTTTTTAACCTAGGAGATCACCATTTCAATGTGACTACACTGTCTCGGAAAGAATCTTTGGCATTTACCAGAAATCTCTGAAATCATCTCCATGAAAAGGCCCTAATTCTGAACACCAAACTCTTGGTGAAAATCATTTGAGTCTACATAAGCTTCATTTAAGTAAAGAAGCCACCACGAAGTCATTGACATATTCTACTTTCATTTAGGATGATCCTCAGCCATTGGAAACTGCTCTCATCTGACCTGTTTATACCTGCACTGCCACAGAATGTTAATGGACCTAATTGCCCTGATGCCAGGCCAGGTGAAATCCATGTAAGATTCTAGAAATCCACAGCTTATGAAAACTGCTTTCTCAAATGTGAGCAAGCATGTATTGAACTAACTTCTCAATTTGATACTTACCCGACAAGATAAATTTTACTTAACAAGAGGAATAAGAAAATCATTACTCTTAGTAGAACCTAGAGATCCTCCAAGAAGAAAATAACCTGAGATACCAATAAGAGACAATTTCAAGGAATATAGTCCAGTTATTTTTAAAACATAGCAAAGATATGCTTTATTACTAGTGGTGAAAAAACAAATTCTGGGTTCCTTAACCAACACCACGTGTCATCTTTCAAATTCATTATCTGTTTTCATAGACCCCAAGGTCTATACCTATAGTTTCTTACTTGTGCTTTCAACCTATTGAAAACAACTGACTTTCCAATAAATTTGATAACATCAGGCCTGATTATGGGAATTCAGGAGGAGATTAGGAAGAAGAGGATACAAATTGCACATAAGTAATTGTTAGGTAATAGGTAAGTATAGACTAAATTGTCTTGACTAGGTAGATTCTTTCTGTTACCCAGTTTAATAATTAATCACAGATAAATAACCTGAGATTTCCACACTAAAATCAAGTGTGCATTTTGAACTTTCTTGTTTTTTCCTTCATCAAATAACATAGGAAGCCCCTAGGGTTCCTTTCTTAGTTTGTCATGCATTGTTTCCCCATCAGTGTGCTTCACATGCCACTCTCCCATTCACCATGGGTTTGCCTCCAACAGCCCTTAATTGGACCCCCTGCTTAATCATGCTACAGTTGCCCTCCTCAGGATTTCATAAGACGTTCCACCTTTTCTTGGCTTCTTCCCCTTCCCTGTCCTGCTTCTCTCATTCACTTACGACTTTCTCCTGAAAAAAGTTCCCTAAGAAACCACTTGCACAAGAAACCTCATTGTAGGGTTTACTTCTGAGGAACCCAAACTAAGTCTCATTTACTCTCCAAATATTTAGAAACAAACTATAAAAAAGGAGTTTGTCTTTATCATGGAAACAGTATCATGGGCAAATCAAAAGACAACTTGGAGAAACATTTGGGACACATAACAAATTGCTAATTCCTTACTATATAAAGATCTCTTAAATTAATTCATAAAAATCCAAATCTAACATGAGAAAAAAACATAAACAATGAAATCACAGAAAATAAAATATGAATGACTCAATTCAAAATAAAAGAAGTGATGATTAAAATGATAATGCGAGACTATTTTCACATTACTCCTATTGGCAGAGACTTTACAAAGTAGGATAATACAGTGTTAGCTTAGGTATGGGGAAATGAGCGCTCTTAATTGTTAGAGGAATTGTTAACTGATATAACCCCTTTGAAGAGCCAGTATTATCTATTGTGCTTTAAAATTTATATCCTTGGCAGGACAATTCCTGTTAAAGAAATATTATGCATGTACTAATACATAAATACATATACAGTATATATTATACCCACACACATGTATGCCAAGATGTATGTACAAGAAAATTCAAGAAAAAATTGTTTATAATCATAATTCTGGAAACAACTTAAAGGACAATAAATAAAAGACAAATTAAATACAGGATGATTGATGTGTACACGGATTACTGTTCTATTAGCAAGAAGACTGAATTACTTTACTAAAATACAATGATTTCTGTTATATTGATAAATAAAGTAAGTTATAAAACAGTTTGAGTAGTAGAATATCAAGTATTTTAAAAACAAACAAAAATCATATTTGTATATATGCTATATTGGCATTGACTACATGGAAGAATAGCATAGGAAACTGACTTCAGTGATTGCTGGTAGATGGGAAGCTAAGGCAATAGAGGCCTTGTATGGAAAGAAGACTTAAACTTTACTATAGATTTTGTTATACTGTTTGATTTTTTAATCTATGTGTTTATTATTTTTCCAAAAATGGAGAAGAAAAAAAAAAAAAAAAAAAGCAGATGAGGGAAAAAATGAGAATAGCTCTACTTCTAAAGCACTAAAGGAAAGACCCTACTATTGTCACTTCCCAGACCTCCTTTATCCAAGTCTTCCCTCCCTCATCCTACTCTCTCTCCATGTTCTCCACTACAGTGACTGGCATCGAGGTGTGAATAGAGAGCCCTGGAATCATTTGTGAACCTTCCCTCTTCTTTTCCATCCATTTTCAATCCATCACTTACTTTCTGTCTTATTTATCCCCAAATATCTCTGGCAACTGTCCAGTTCTCTGCAAGTCCATAATGTCACCCTGTTCCAAACTCTATCAAGCAATTTGGGATCCTGCAACAGCCTCCTAATTCACCTCAGGGCACTCAATCTTGCCCTCCCCAACTCTTAATCCTTTCTCTTCTCAGCAGCCAAGGCCATCTCAAATCCAATCAAGTCATTTCTCTGATCTAAAACTCTGCATGAATGAACCCATTGTTCTCAGAACTTATTCACAAATACAATTGACAATGATTGGGTAATAGGAACAGGTACTAATTGCAAGAGAAAATGGGAAACCAAGCATCTAGCAAGTTCAGTCTGTGGTAGGTGGTAGTTTTTATCAACAAGAAAGGAGAATGATTCTTGTCCTAAATGAGCAGGGTCTGCCACTCTACCCTTTTCTATGCAACTCCCTTCCTTTTCAATCCTGGTTTCTCCTTTTCCCTTTATTACTATTATTTTTTGTAGTTGTGTAATATCATTTATCACTCTGAAATTATTTATTTGCTTGATAATTGTCTGTTTACTCCATCTAAAATGTAAGTTCTGTGAAAACAGAATCTGATTTTTGTTGTTTACTCTCATATCCTCCATGCATAGAGTAGTGCTTGGCATGTGATAAGTGTTCAATTAACATTCGTTAAATGATTGAATCAATAAATCATGTAGTCAATACTTACGGTAGGGTTTGAGATGCCCCAGTGACCTTTAGCATCTGCTCAATATCCTTCTGTTATGCCTGAAATTCTTTCATAGGCACTCAATGAAGATGCTGAAGGCTTTATTAAAATCCATTAACATTATTTGAGTATATCCATAAACTATATATCATGAATATCTAAATAGAGTAAATTAGCTTAATCAGGCACAAAACAGCCTTTAAGGAACTGGAGTAAGAAAACCATAAATTTTACCTCGTATTATAGGTCAGAAAATATTAGAATCATGAAGCATACTTTAATTATTTGTAAATAAGCAGATGTCAGAACTTGGTTGTAATTTGGGCAGCCTTACCTGGTGTGTTAGTTTTCTAGGGATGCCATAACAAAGTACCACAAACTGGTATGGCTTAAAACAACCAAAAAATTATTCTCATTTCTGGAGGCAAGAAAATGAAGTCAGAGAGTTAACAGGTCTATATTCTCTCTGAATGCTCTAAGGGAGGATCTTTCCTCACCTTTTCTTAGATTTTCATGGTTGCAGACAATCTGTGGCTCCCCTATCTTGTAAATCCATCACTCCAATCTCTGCTTCCATCATCACATGATCATCTCTGTGTGTCTCTGTGTCTAAATCTCCATCTACTTTCTCTTACAAAGATTCTAGTCACCGTATTTGGGGCCACCCTAATCCACTGTGACCTAGTCTTAACTTGATTATTTCTTTATAGACCATATTTCCAAAAAGGTCACACACACAGGTACCAGAGGTTAGGACTTCATCATATATTTTGGGGAGGATACAATTCAACCTACAACACACGGGTTGTAGAGACTATCACCAAGGATATTCCTAGAGATTGGATTGGTTACAGGAGAAAAACCACAATCATAACCAAAATAGGCAGAGTAGCTACAGGGTCCATCAGAAGACTCCAAGCAGAGAAGTAAAAACCAGGCCACAGAGAAAAACTGAGGGCATCAGACTAGATCAAGCAACAAGAAGCAGTAGATTACAATAAGAGCCTGGAGAGCCTACAAAGCCCTAGAGTACAGGTACATAAGAAATTAAGGGGAATCCAGGGAATTATTTCTCGGTAATTATTTCAAAGTGCTCACAAATTAAGGCAGAAATATGACAAATGGAGACACCCCAGTTTTGTCACTATAAGAAACTTGGAAGGGTACAGATTTGAGGTGTGGACTAATCTCCGTCCCTTCTGGTAGTAATGTATGCTGTGGCAAGATTAAAACAAATCTCAGTGTGTGCACTTGACCATGGTCACCAACACTATGAGAGACTGAGGGCCTTTGGGTACATTCTGGTTCCAGCCAAACCTCTCACTTGGGACCTGGTTTTCAGTGCCCTTTTTGGCATTTTCTAGAGTTTTTTCCCACTCAGATTTTGAAACTTTTTACTCAGTCCCTGAAGAGAGCAAGAAATACCTCACACCACATTCAAGGCAGTCATTTGAGAGAACAGATTTCTTGATCTGAAGACTCCACCTGTTATCATCCAAACTGTCTTTTTTTAAATTCACTTGAACTGTAGGACTAAGCCCCTCCAGGGCTTACCAATGGAATAGATCTGGTTCTGAAACCTGAACCCAAGACATTAACTGGAAATTTGCTTGGCCTGAGGTGAAAAGAATCTGAATGTATCTGTAAAAGGGGACAATGCTACATCTACCTGATAAGGTTGTTTTTAAGATTAAATGTGTTAATACATATAGAGTGTCTGGTACATACTAAATGATTGTTGAGAGAGAGAGAGAGGAAAGAGAGGAGTAAAAGGACAGAGATAGAGGTGGGGGAAGAAAAGGGAGAGAGCGGGAGAGTAGAATGGAAGAAGCATTAAAAGTTCAGTGACGATTCAACTCATTTCTCAGATTTAAGACTAAAAATTTGAAGTTCTCTTGTGAATCTCAGAAAAGACTGTTTTTTAACTAATCCATTCCTATGGTGTGAGATCCTTTGATTGCATTAGATTCAGCTAAGAGACCTTAATTAGATCACTTTTATTAGATTACGCCAGTGAGGCATGACTCAGATTGGGTCTCCGCCCTCTTACTGGTTCTTATATAAACTGAGAACACACAGAGAGACACAGAAAAGAGAGTTCTACCATTTTGACCCAGCCATGTGAGAGAGAGAACTCCAAGTTCATCCTCAGCTGTAGAAGGACAGAGAAGCCCCAAGAGGCTCAAGGAGATGAGGCCCAGGAAGAGATGCCTGATCACCCACATCTGAGCTTCATGAGAAAGTAGAGTGAGACCAGGAGACCTGCCATCTTGCCTTATCATATGGCAGGACTCCAGGATCTGCTAGCAGCTGACCTTTGGTGAGAAAGCATCCCTGATGGTGCCTTGATTTGGATATTTTTGCATCCTCAGAACAGTAAGCTTTTACCTCATGTAAATCCCCTTTATAAAAGCTCTTTTCATCTCATAATGTTCCTGACTCATACAGCACAGGGCAGTGGAATGAGCAAGGGCTTCAGAGTAAGCTAGACCTGGATTTGCTGGTTTGGGGACAGTAGACAAGTTATTTAAATTTATCTAATACTTATTTCCTCATTTAGAAAAGGACGGTGATAATTCTTATCCCAGAGTATTGCTGAGATGTTTAAATGCCATAATTTATTATTCATTGAAAATCATTAGATTACTTCATAATCAGTTGCTGATTTCCTGATTTTAGAGATTTGGTTGAACTTCTTTCCTGTAAACAATTTAACTTATATTTTTTGATGAAATTTTAATTACAGCTTCACTGTATTCATTTTAACACTTAAAATTATAACAAATATTGCACATCTGGTTATTATAGTGTTGGCCATCAACAGATATTATGTACAGCTTGGATTTTTTGAAACTGTAGATATTGCATGTTAAGAATTAAAAGCAAATAACAATCTACACAAAATTTAGTAACAACAATATTTTTTTAAAACTATAAACATTCTTTAAGTACTAAGGTACTAATTAGACTCAACCTCAGGAGACTCACTGTCCTGTAATTATGTTGAAAACTAAGTGCGTGCCTTTTTAAGTATCTTTTTAAATTTTTGAAGTTACCCTGTTTGCCTTTCTGGTAGTTTTCTTAGCAAAGGAGATTTTTTATAAAGATCTTGCCCTGAACTTCCTTCTTGGTCCAAACCTTTCAAAAATTCTGAAGGTGGATAACTCCCAATCTTAATGAATATTCTTGGAGGACATTTTCAGAGCAGATTTCTCAGATCTTCTCAGAGTTCCTTGCCTTTGCCTTCTCTCTGTTGGTGAGTCTCAGGGACACTCACCCTGTCATCACCTAGCCAGATTCTTAGTCGCCTATGACTCTAGCACTGAGTTCCTGTTCTACTTGTCTTAAGTGAAAATCATAGGACACTCCTGTTCTCCTCTGTTCTTAGTGAGGAGACAAACATACCCGCTTGGACTTCTCATCCACAAGGGTAAATGTGTTCAAGTTTTTTCGGAGCAGTGTAAAGAGTCTTAGATAACTATGAATATTAATACATCTTTGTAATGTATTATAAATGTATATATTAGAGGTTTATATAATATATAAGTATATAACCCTCTAATATACACTTAAATGGTTGAAGTTATAGTGTTTGTTTTTGTTTTTGTTTGGTATCACATCTGTCATATTTTGATACATTCTTGATATATGCTATGTGCTAGATGTATTCTTTATTTTCATAACAACAACATTGATAGTGGTTATTACTGATTGCTCTTATCTTATAAGCTTAGTAGATAATCAAATAGCCAAAGTATAGTGATTTGAGTTTGATACTGAGATCTAATATTCTTAACCACTGCTTCTTTGATTTTTGCTAACTGCTCTACTTCCACTTTTTTGAAATAGAAGCAGAACCAACTTGTATGGACAAACTAATATATGATCACCAAACATTCTGAAAATATTTGGAGTCTATATTTGTAACTTGTTTTGCTGCTATTTTGTTTTAATTGTCTCTTACTTATTCCACCAATCTCATTTAAAAGATTGAAAACTTTCCAGATAAGCCACTTTTTACAAGTCAGAAAAATATTTTATCATGGCTGGGTAAAGGCAGCTTAAAGTTTGAGTTTGAATAGGTTGTTTTCTTAGTGGAATTCTCTGTAAATATGAAATGAGGCAGCGAAATTAATGACACTCATGCAAAAGCTTGAGTCAGTTTGATCTGCAGATAGTGTCACTTCCATGAAGAGCCTCATGTAGGTTACCTACTTCTCAGAACACACTGTCTCATGGTGAATGCCAATACTAAGGCACAGCACAATCATCACATCTGGCTCCACTGCTGTGAATTTGCTGAGTATTTTGTTTCCACTCCAATTCTTTAATTGCTTTCATATTTAAAGTTTTAAAAGTTTTTTAATTTCTTAGGGAAACTTTAATACTTGCAGGCCTATGAATCATGAAATGGTATTGGGTTTTGCCTCCTTTTTTCTTGCTTTTCATTGCCTTTCATAAAGAAGATGATAACAAGTGATAACATCAGTTAATAATAATAAGGGCTTATGAATGTGTCAGGCACTATGCTATGTGTGTTATTTATATTTCATTACATTTTCACAGCCATCCTATGAGCTAGTTACTACTATTATCTCCATTTTACAGATTAAAAAGATCTGTGAACCCATTTGTAAATAGGACATTTGAAGATGCTATTATTTAAGGTTTGGATTCATTTCAGAATAGGATCTTCAAAGATCCTATTCCTTTTTAGATGAGGCCAAATTGAATCATGGTGGCTCTTAATATGTATGAATAGAGACCTTAGAAAATGAGTTAATTCAGCCACAATAGAAGCCAGAAGTCAGAAGAAGCTAGAGAGGAGAGAGAAATCACCACATGACAGAGAACTATCATCTCTAGAACACACTGACTCTTGGAGAAAACATGGCCTTGTCAACATCTAGCCTCCATACTGTCAGCCAATAAATCCTTATTGTTCAAGCCAAACCATTGTGTGGTATTTGTCATAGCAGCTCTGGCAAACTAAGATGACATGGTAAATAATTCTTTGGTGTTTTGTTCTAGGAACTCACCATTCTTATTTTTTTCTTGGCATATCTTTAATGTAATCACATATATTGGCTTTTTTGGATTCTAACATATCAAAACCAACCTTCTGCATACCTTATTACAGTTGATTTTTAATAATTTGAATTAAATGCAAATGACCAATAATAGACAAGATTTAATAATAGTGTTGATGCAGAGGTTATCATACTGCACTAGACTCATACAGCTTCTTAAAAAAATACCCACAGGTATCATTTCAAACATCCTAGTATCCATTGGAGTGAGATATATATTACTATTACCAATATTTTTTTCATTTTTTTTGGAGAAGTTGTGAGCATACAAAATAATCTTGCATAATGTACAGAATTCCCATATATCACCCCTCCACCAAAACCTTACATTGTTATGGAATATTTATTGCAGATTATGAAAGACTATGATCAGACTATTACTACCAACTATGGTCCATAGCATACACTTGGCATATTTTTTTCCATACACTCCCAATGTTAATATTATGTATTAGTACTGTATATTTGTTATAGTTCATGAGAAAATACTCTAATATTTGTACTGTTAACTGCAGTGAATCCTCCACCACATGGTTCACTGTGTTATATAGTCGCATGCCTTATACATTCTATCCAAAATGTACACTCAGTGACTTTCACTTTCCTCACAGAGTTGAGTTCTGCAGTCATCACCCCAGTAAACCTTTGACCAATTTATTTTTAAAAGGTAGTTGATACCTAAGGATTGGATAGAGGAAGCTCCAGGAATCAGCCTTTCCACCAGACCAACTATTATACAAGAACTGTCTGAATCAATTATTTTTAAATTCAGGTGTCCAGAAGAACATTGTACATCATTAGGGAAGACAGGAGGAAGAGGCTGGTAAATTACAGTAAATAGGTCTCTCTGCGTGGTGGTTACCGGCACCCATCCACCACTCTCACATGGGCAGCAGAGAAGGCTCTGGTGTACCTTGCTGGTGCCAGAAAGGGTCATAAGAATCCACTTTCAAAAGATCTGGGGTGGGCATGGGCTGATCGCTGATCACAGTTTGATTAGCTACTTCGGATCACTGGGAGTCCTGCATTGATGGTGGTCATAGTTCTACCTGCCTTGGACAAAGGAAGTAAAGAATGTGTACATGGTAAACTACAAAACATTGCTAAAATATATCACAGTTTGTGATATATTTTAAATAAGTGGAAGGACAGTCTGTGTTTCTGGATTGGAAGACAATTCACCTTAACAAATATTGTTAAGATGTCAATTCTACCCAAAGCAATTTACAGATTCAGCATAATCCAAATCAAAATTCTAAAACAAACTTCTTTACAGAAATGGAAAATTAACTTTATATTGATGGATAGCCAAATCCATCTTGTAAAAGAACAACAATATTGAAGGACTCACACTTCCAAATCTTAAAACTTATCAAAAAGCCACAATTACAAAAATAAAAATAAAAAATAAGGCATGATACTGGCATAAGGACAGATACATAGAGTAATGAAATTGATTTGAGTGCTCAGAAATCAACCCTCACATTCATGGCCGCTGGTTTTTGACAAGGGGTAAAAGACTATTCAATTGGGAAAAAATGGTTTCTTCCAGAAACGGTGCTGGGAAAATGACCTATATTTGTAAAAGTATGAAGGTGGACCCCTACCTCACACTATATACAAAAATCAACCCCAAATTGATCAAAGACCTAACTATAAGAGACAGACTTATAAAAATCCTAGAAGACATCATAGGAAAGCATCTTCAGAACCAATGGTTTCTTAGATCAAATTACACAATAAATATATATATTAATATATTATATTAGTCAGCCAAAGGGGTGCTGATGCAAAATACCAGAAACCAGTTGGTTTTTATAAAGGGTATTTATTTGAAGTAGAAGCTTACAGTTACCAGGCCATAAAGCGCAAGTTACTTCCTTCACCAAACTCTATGGCCACGTGTTGGAGCAAGATGGCTGCCAACATCTGCAAGTGTTCAGGCTTCCTGGGTTCCTCTCTTCCTGGGGCTTGCTTGTCTCTGGGCTCAGTTCCTCTGATATCTCCACAAGATCAGCTGTAGACTATGAGGGTCTCTAGGCTTTGCCTCTCTCCACAAGGCCAGCTGTAGACTATCAGGCGAATGGCTTGTCTCTTCCTGGGGCCTTCTCTCCTTCCTCACTACCAAGCTCTCTGTGTGCTTACTTCCTCGGGGCTCCAGCATTAAAACTCTGCATCAGAACTTCAATATCAAAACTCCAACTATCTCCTCTGCTTTGCCATGTAGTTTTATCTCTGAGTCCCCGCCCACCAAGGGGCAGGGACTCAATGTCCTACTGACGTGGCCCAATCAAAGCCCTAATCAGAATTGAATCATGCCCAGAGGAACAGACCAGTTTACAAACATAATACATATCTATTTTTGGAATTCATAACTATATCAAACTCCCATATATATATGTATATTAGACAGAAATTACAAGCAACAAAAGAAAAAAATTGATAAATTGGACCATATAAAAATAAAAAATATGGTCATGAAATATATCATGAAATTAAAATGACAAACTTTACAATGAGAGAATATATTTGGAAACTACATATCTGAAAAGGCTTACTATCCAGAATATATTAAGAAATCCTTCAACTCAACAACAAAAGATCAAACAACCTAATTAAAAAATGGCAAAAGACATTTCTCCAAAGAAGATATACAAATGGCCCAAAATCACATGAAAAGATGCTCAACAAAAATAGCCATTAGGAAAATGCAAATCAAAAACAACACTGAGGTAAATGTTGCCATTAAATGGCTACTATTTTTAAAAATGGAAATTAAAAGAATAACTGTTGTATTTTCTTTTGAAAGTAAGCTCATGTATTTTCTTTAGTAGCATTTACCTTCAGTATTGGTAAATGAACTTGGTTATATTTGCTATAATGATATCTATTGCCTTTAGACAAAAAAATGATGAATAAATGTGTGTTTTCTGTTTGTGTTTGACTACCATGAGCATTTGGGTCTTTAATATAATCCCACATGTAGAGGATTTAGCAACCATGACTTTTCCAATTCAAAGAAATACAAATCATAAGTCATCTGATTGGCCAAAGAAAGAAACATCGGTTATTGCTAGAGGAAGGTCAATTGTGCCTAATATTCCATATTATGAGTTTTATACTGTGTCAACTTCATAATGCAAGACACCCAGTAATAACAGAGTTGTTTGTTACTCTTCTTAAACTCTGACTTAATTTGGTCATAAGCCCTTTTGCCTATTAGTGTTAGGCAGCTGAGCTACTGTACTCATAGAATTGGAATTGGAATTGGTCTCACAGTTATAGTGCTGATAAGTTGGGCTGACTGCAAGTCAGATATTACTGAGCTCAGTTTGGGGTCTGACAAATAGAATCGCAAAGACCATCCCTAGGGAAGCTATTTTGTTTTAATTGGCATCTAAATTTTATAGGCTCTTCAAGTCTTTATTCAATTACTTAGTTTCAGTCATATCTGTCATTCAGTGCCTCGCCTCCTGTTTGGATATAGAATACATTCTTGTCTTCTGAATGAGGTTTGCACTCTCTGGCTTCTAGATGGCACACCTCAATTTTTTTAAGGACTAGTTTGTGTCACAATTGTCTATAATCTTGAGTTTATTAAAATTCAAATACATCAACTTCATTCATTTAATTAACTAATTCATTTAGCATGTATCTATTGAAATCTAATTAAGTGGCTCTGAAACAATATTAGACCAAATAATCTAATTTCACAATTAAAGGCATATTATATAAATTCGTTAATAAGGCCTTTGGGGCTTACAAAGATACTTCAGAAAGAATGCCATTACAGGAACATTCACACTGTTCCAAAGGAATCTTTCCAAGAATAAGTTACTTATTTTTAATAAAACACCCTTGGTATTGACCTATTATGAATTTAAAGTTACAAAATTTCAATTTTAACATATACATATAACTTACTTAAGGATTCACTATTTAGAATTTATGTTTAATCAGACTATGTTTTTATAACTTCTTAGATGTGTTATTTCCTAATTATATCATGGCACAACAGGACAAACTCACTGTTTAAGTAAACATGGATAAATTATATCTCTATGCTCCACACAGCAACTAAAGTAAAATTTTTTTTAGGGACTGTTTTTGAGGAATTCTTTAATTTATTTGGTTTTTCTTTCCCTCCTATCCTCCTCCCTTTCTACTTTAAGGAAAAGGGTCAGGATTAAAACTCATTCTTCATCTGTATTATGTTATAGAAATCAATCCTTAATTTAACAAAATACATTGCAATCAAAACAATTGTGATGGAAGTTTGTTTTAACATTGGGCTCTTAAACTCATTTCAAATGTTAATTTAGAAATTTATAATATTCTTATGTTAATTTATCTTGCTACCTAATCTCTGCCACAGGTACTTGAATTTGTTGGGATTAAAACAACACACATACATACACACAAATGTGCATGCACACACACAGGTTTCCCTTCCCCTATCGCACAGTAACATCTCAAAAGATTGTGTTTAATTGACTGGGCAAAGGGCTGTTTTTTCTCACCTAACAGGTTAAATATTGCAGTGCACTTAGATTGTCTGGAGCAACTTCTGACCTACAGATACTTTAGAGGAAAACTTTACTTCAAAAGTAAGTTGTTGTTTTTTCTTTCTACTGTATCTCCTTGTAGGGAAAATCTATTATTGTTTTTGTGTAGCAATTGTGTAATGTGTCATGTTTTTAATCTACTTCTTTAAGCCTTGAGAATCTCCAGCCTATGCAAAACTATACCTGGGGACGGCACTGAAAAAGTTAAGACAAAGATAGGTGAAGGAATAAATGGAGAGGAATAATAATAATAGTAATAATAGAGAAGGGAAAAGGGGAAGGAAAATGGAGTTGGTAAAAATGCCAGTAAAAATGGTATCAACTTCTCTTGTTGAGTCAAATATATGATATCTATTTCTGTCCAAGTTATTTGTAACATATCATAGTTTAAAAAGAAATTTCCTAGAGAAAAGGCTTGCTTGAAGGCTCCTTTCTTGCCTGAAAACTTGTATAAATTTTTGCTTTAAAAGAAAAAAAAACAACTGCATTTGCATTTTTCTGCTTTGAGAATATTTTTCTGTTCTGTTTTATTTTATTTTTTCTTTATTTTTAAAGGAGCTTTAGATTACATAAATGTTACATGAAAATATAGGGGATTCCCATATACTCCACTCCCACAATTCCCCCATTAACACCATCTCTTCTTAGTATGGTACATTTGTTACAATTGATGAACACATATTGAAGCATTGCTACTAACCATGGTCTGTAGTTTATATTATTTTTCACACTTTGCACCACACAATTTTATAGGTTTTGACAAAATATTTAATGGCTTGTATCCATCATTGCAATATCATTCAGAACAATTCCAATGTCCCAAAAATGCCCCATGTTATACCTATTCTCCCCTCTCCCTCTCCTCAGAACCTCTGGTGGCCACTGCCTTTATATCAATGATACAAGTTCTTCCATTGCTAGAATAATAATAAGTCTACATTAGTCCATTGTTCATTCCCCAATCTTGAGGATTTGTGCATGGTGATGCTAACTCTGTTTCTGATTGAGAGGGGACTTATATCGCATGGGGCAGATGAATCAAACTGTCCTGCTTGCAATTTTAGATATTCTGTATTTTTGGGGATGGGCTTTGTCCATCATCATCCTTTTATAAGTTCACTTTTAAAAGTTTGCTCAAAACTTTTACCTTAGATTCACTTTAAGTTGTAACTAGAGGTAGATGTCACCATTGTGTTGAAATTACAAACTAAGTGCTTAGAAAATGATGTCCATCCTACTAAATTTGATTAGGATACAAGGGCAATTAATTTAGGATTGTTCTTGACTTGGAGTTTTGCTTTTTATTTTTCATGCTAAAGGATGAGTCCCAAAGTATTTATAGAGATAATTTAGATTCTGTATCCTGATGTGTCTTAAGTCTAGCGGCTATTTGTTCAGGGGTTGTAGCAATACTGTAATCATTTTTTGTTTATCTTTTGGGCACTAGCTGAGAAATGAGTATTAAGAATGAGCCTTGGGTTGACTTCTTTACTCCCGGAACATCCTCCAGTGACCCTCCCCCTCCTTTCAGACTTGCATATGTTCTGGTTGCTTTTAAAGCACCCTCATTTAGTTTTCACCATGGTTATAACCTCAGCTATACTGATATTTTTCCATATTTATGAATTTTTACTTTTATACTTATAAAATAATTTATATTTAAAATTAATAACAATTTTAATGGTAAGAGGGATGTATCTAAATTCAGTTCTTAATTCCATAGAAATGCTATATATGATCCACTGAGAAATAACATACTGAGCTACAAAGCAACAAAGGTGTTTATTTGGGGTCTTAGAATTGTAATATGGGGAAAGAGGTTTAGGTAGTAAACTGAATGGCACCCAATCTTTGGGCTCCCACCCGAAGGTTTTTGAAGAAAAAGATTATATGTTTGTAAGGACTTATGATTGGCAGATAATGCCTAATGTCCTTCAATTTACGTAGTTTACTAATTTCTTCATCTTGTGTTTTTACATGGTCTTCAAATGCCCTCAGAGTTTTGAGAAAATCTTGCTTGTGGCTATAGTACTTTTGCAGTATGTGATATCTGGCTGAGATGTGAATAAGATTAACTTCCTGAATAGCCTCTGTTTTAGTTTCCTAGGCTGCTGAAAGATACCATGAAATGGGTTGACTTATAACCATGGGATTTTCTTAGCTTACAGTTTTAATGCTGAGAAAAATGTCCAAACAAGGCATGCTGAAGGCAATGCTTTCTTCCCAAAGACTGGTTGCCAGTGATCCTTGGTTACACTGCCATATGGGAAAGCACATGGCACCGTCTACTTGTCTCTCCCTTCTCTTCCAGGTTTCATTGCTTTCAGCTTCTTGCTTCCTAGGCTTTTTCTCCTTTATTTCTGTATTCATCCTGTTATAAAGCACTCTGGTAAGAAGATTAAGACCTGTGCTAGGCCACGCCTTAACTGAAATAACATGTTCAAAAGATCCTATTACAATAGGTTTACACCCACAGGAATGGATTGGCTTAAGAACATGATTTTCTGGGGTGATACAGTTTCAAACCACCACAGCCTCCCAAAACTATTTTCAATCTCTTAGCCATAGTAACTCTATTTTGTTTTATTTCTTTTCATTTTTCCCAGTTTTGATCAGGATCTTTCTTGATAAGCACCACTGATCAACATTTGGTATTAATCTTTCAGCACCAGGGAGAATCATTCCTGAGAAGCATTTGTCACATAGGGAGGGAGGTAATGAGTTAATTTGCAGAGTTTGGCTTATTGGGGCCACATTGAGCAATGAGGTAGTTTTCAGAGGATGACTCTTAGGCATTAATTATAATTAGGTTTGGTTTAATCATTAGAGGAATAAGTTTCATAAGTGCAAGCTTCAAGATCAAAGGTTTGGTGCATCAGCATGAATAAGGAGGTAGTTTTGAAACGCCTATGGGTGTGGCCTGTAACTGCGTCCCTTCCATGGAGTGTAAATTAGCACAGACCCAGGAATTTGATAAATTACCTAGGTTAGCAGCCCTTTGTATGGCTGGGATAAAAGGATGGCAAATGGCAGAAGACCAGGAAGGTAAGGGTAGGAATGAGGAGTTTAAAAGGGCTAAATTTCATTATGGGAGGGACAGAGATGGACTAGGGTACAAAAGAAAGGGTGAGGGAGGAATAAAAATGTAAAGAGGGAGCCAATAGCATAATAATGAAAATTATAGCAGGTGTTATTGAGCTCATTTCAATCTGATGAAAATCAGGCCTGGGCCCTCACTTTTGGCTTAGCTGTCTACATCACATGCCATCTAATGCTGAATGATTTAAACCTAAGTTCACCAGTAAGTATTAGTTATCCAGGCCTGGTCCCAGGTCTTGGGTTAGCTGTCCACCTCACGTGTCATCTGCTTCAGATCCATGGTAATTTTGAGCTTTATGTCCCCAGTAGGAATGGATTTCCACACAGTGCTGAGAGCTTTCTTTAAATGAGAAATAGGAATCCAAGAATCAACACCTTCTCATTTAGCTGCACAGGGGTTAGTTAAAAGTACCTGATAGGGTCTTTTCTAGCAAGATTGGAGTGCATCTTTATGGAGGTGTCTTTTCCAATATACAAAGTTGCCATGCTGCAGATTATAGTTTTGAACATCTTCATCTCCTGGGAGCATGCTATTAAAGCATTGTTCTACCAAGGTTTCATTTTTCCTTAAGGTTTTGATTAGTTCCAGACAACAGATTATCATATTCCTTTTTATGAGGCAGGGTTCATATATTCCAGAGTTTATTTTCCTAGGTCTCCATGTTATAATTTCAAATGGAGATAACTTATGTTTTCCAAGTGGAGTGGATCTCAGGCTGAATAAGGAAGGTTTTAGGGAACGCTTTTAGCCATGGTAGATTAAAGAATTCCATGAATATAGCTAATTGAGTTTTAATTATACCATTTATCCTTTTTAATAAGCCTGAGAATTAAGGGTGATATGACCAGGAAAATGTTGTAAAATAAGTCATATTTTGCATATTGTTTTTGGGGTTTGTCCTATAAAATGCATACCTCAGTCACTGTGAAGTTCCAAGGAAATTTCCCAATATGGTAATATTTTTTTCTCATAATACTTTTGTTACAGTAGCAGCAGTAGCTTGTCTACAGGGAAAGGCTTCAGCCCAATGGGAGTACATACAAATCATTAATAAAACATATTTATATCCTTGGGATGGGGGTAATTGAATAAAGTCCAATTGCCAAATTTCAAAAGATCTATTTCATAAGGGAAAATGTCCTTGAAGGATAAGGAAAGGTTTTCCTGCATTATGTTTGGGATAAATTAAATAATTGTGATATATTTTCATAGCTATTTTTAGGGTATACTTTCCAGAAATATTGCTTTCCCAGCTTACCATTTTATCAGTATTCCAGTGAGTCATAATATAAATAGTTTCCAAAACTGTTTCCTGGAGGCAACTAGGCAGTACTGATTTACCATTAGGGCCAAAGCATGATTTAATTGCAGGCTCATAAATGCATCTGGCATTTCTCCATTTTTCTGTCTCCAGAAGAACAGCATTTTGTTGAGACTCAAGGAGTAGTTTTTTGTTTCCAGTAGAGTTATTTGGTTCAAATGTAAATATAGAAATAGAAATAAGATTAGAATTTGTCATTGAACAAGTTGCAACTGTATCTCCATGTGGTTGCCAGTGCTTTCCTCCATATTTACCCAAGAATGACCAGAATTACTAGATGTATACATTGGTAACACTATAGCATCTAGCAATCTGTAAAATAAGAGCTGTTTTTAAGTTTTCCTCCAATGGAGGTTAAAAAAATGTTTGTTTCCACAACACCCTCAAATTGTGTACAACCCTGAAAACATACTGACGATCAGTATATATAACTGCTGTTTGCCCTTCTGCAAGTATGAAGGCTTTTGTGAGGGCAAAAAGTCCAAACAAAGAAGACCTGGGAAGGGAAAGTAAGAGAATTTCTTAAGAAGTTAATCTGCTGGTATAGAGGTGTTGAGTGTGATGGGAATTAAGAAGGGCTTTGACTGAATAAGGGACATAAAGAGTTAAGGAAGACCCCATAATTAATTCTTCAACTGGTACTAAAGCTTTGCTGTTGTAGCAATGGACCTCATGCAAGAGGGAAGTCCCTTGGCTATGGTATCCAATTGCTGGCTATAATATCCTAGCAGTCTGTGGTGGTTTCCACGCTTTTGTGTAAGGACTCCTAAGACATTCTCTTCTCATTCATGGACAAAGATAAAAAGGGGTAGTTTGTAATTAAGATGTCCCAGAGCAGGCATGCTGAGCAAGCTATGCTTTATCTCCTTAAAGGAATAGTTTCATCCCAAATAAGGGGCCCAATTTGTCCAGCTTTAAACAAAGCATATAGAGGTTGAGCCAGCAAAGAAAAGTTAGGAATCCAATGTCTACAATATCCTGCAAGGTCTAAAATCCTCTTAATTTGATGTTTGGTTTTGGGAGTGGGAAAGTTAGAATGCACTGGATTTGTTCAGGGTTTGGGTGGAAGACTGGTGAGGTGATTAAATGTCCTAAATATTTAACTTATTGGGAATTAAATTGTAGCTTTTCCCTAGATATTTTATGGCTTTTTGTTGCTAATTGTTTAAGTAGGTAGATGCTGTCTTGGAGACAGATCTTTTTAGAAGTAGAGCAAAGCAACAAGTTATCTATATATTGTAGTAAGGTTGATTTTTCTGGAAAGATTAAGCCTGCAATGACAGTTTTAAGAATTTGGGAAAAATAATTTGGACTTTCAGTGTATCCCTGGGGCATAACAATTCACCCCAGGTAAAGGTAAATAAAAACTGATTTTCTAAAGCTACTGGTATACTGAGAAAGGCACTACAAAGATCTACAACTGTGAAAAATTTATTTTCCAGTGCAATAGCAATAAACAAGTTGTTTGGATTAGGTACAACCAGATGGTAGGGAGTTACTATATTATGAGTTCCTCTTAAATCTTGTACAAATCTTTATCCATGTCCATTAGGTTTACAAACAGGGAGAATAGGATTATTGCATGGGCTTGTGCAAGGAACAATTAATTCTTTTTCTATGTATTCTTCAATTATGGGCTTACTTCCTACCATTGCTTCTGTGTTTATGGAGTATTGTTTTACATTAGGAAGGGGTTTGTGTGGGTTTAATTGAATTTGGAAAAGTGGGGCAGAGAGAAAGTATCCAATATCAATAGATAATGTGGACCATAAATGGGTTGGAATAGTACCTTAAAGAGTGTGCTGTTTAAATTTTATCTGTTTGACTGAAAAGATGGGAATATGTATGGAGCTTAACTCCTTATCCTGGTCTGTTAAATCTGGTTCTAAGAGTTACAAATTAATTTCCCCCTTTTGGGAGAAAGATAGATGTGCTTAGAATAATCCAAGGAAATTCCATCCAAGAAGGTAAATTAGGGCAAAGGGTTCTTACACAAATTGATGAGTGCCTTGCAAAGGTCCTAAGTAAAAGGGAATTGGGAGGGATTTAAAGGCCATCATGGGTTTGTTGGAGACTCCTCCTATTTGAATTGTTTATACACTCTGGAGAGAGGGGTCATGAGGGTGGTGGAATTTAAGACACAGAAGATGACCCCAGTGTCTTTTAGAGCCCATATGCACTCATTTCCAATTATCAGATTTATTTCACCTAAAGATGTAGCGTGGACTATTGGAAAAACTCTTGCTGTATCTCCAGAGCAGCAATAGCAGTAGCATTGAAATGCACCTTGCTCTCTAAGAGGGAAAAAAGAGAATTGGTGGGGTGGTGGGGTGGTGGTGGTTACATGTGTTGAAGAAGATGTGGAGAAATAGGACCACTCATTAATTACTGATGAGATTGTAAAATTGTATAGCCACTGTAGAAGACAGTTTGGCAGTATCTCCAGAAGCTAAGTATAGAATTATTACCATATGACCTGGCAATCTAACTACTAGGTATATACCCAAAAGAATTGAAAAGAGGGACTCGAACAGATAATATACACACTGATGTTCACAATGACATTATTCACAACTGTCAAAAGATGAAAGCAACCCAAGTATCCATCAACTGATGAGTGGATATATAAAATGTGGTATATACATGCAATGAAATATTATCCAGCTGTAAAAAGAATGAAGTCTTGATACACACAACAACATGGATGATCCTGGAAGACATAATTTTGAAGTGAAATAAGCCAGACACAAAAGGACAAATATTGTATGATCTCACTGATTTGAAACAATTTTGGATAAGCAAAGTCATAGAGTCAGAATCTAGAATAGAGTTTACCAGGGAATGGGTGGGGAAGGGAATGGGAAGTTAAGGATTAAAATGTACAGGGTTCTTATTTGGAATCATGGAAATGTTTTGGTTATAGATGGTGGTGATGGTAGGACAACATTGTGAATGCGGTTAACAGCACTGAAATATATATTTGAATATGATTATTAAGTGAAATTTTAAATTGTATATATGGTGTTTTAGTTTGCCAAAGGACTGCTGTTTCAAAGTACCAGAAATGGGTTGGCTTTTATAAAGGGGATTTATTTGGGGTAAAAGCTTACAGTTTTGAGGCTGTAAAATATTCAAATTAAGGTATCATCAAAGGTGCTTTTTCACCAAGGTCAGCTGCCATGTGTTGAAGCAAGGTGACCATTGATCTCTGCCAAGGTTTGAGCTCAGCTGAGGACAGCCAGGCATATGACTTGCCTCTTTCTGGCTTCTTAAATCAGTCTTGGTTGGTGAGGCATGACTTAGATTGAGTCTTTGCCCTCTGCCCTCTTGCTGTGTCTGATATAAATGGAGGCAAAGAGAGACACAGACAGATAAAGGAAAGTGAAGTCACCATGTTTGATCCTGCCATGTAAGAGAGAGGACTAGAGTATATCACTTAAGCATGAAGCCCCAAGAGGGTGGGCCACAGAGCAGCTCAAGAGGAGGTGAGTCCTGTCTGATAGCTTACAGCTGAACTCAGGAAGAAAGCGGGCCTGTCTTCCAGGATCATCCATGTTGTCGCATGCATCAAGACTTTATTCTTTTTTTACAGCTGAATAATATTTCATTGCATGTATATACCACATTTTATATGTCCACTCATCAGTTAATGCATACTTGGGTTGCTTCCATCTTTTGACAATTGTGAATAATGCTACTATGAGCATCAGTGTACAAAGGTCTTTTATTTTGTATTTTTTTATTAATATATTTTTTTGAAAAGCTCTTTTAAATTCTATGCTTTCAATTCTTTTGATTATATACCCGATAGTGGGATTGTCAGGACATACAGCAGTTCTATACTCAGCTTTCTGAGGAATTGCCAAACTGTCTTCCACCATGGCTGCACCATTTTACATTGCCACCAGCAATGAACTAGAGCCCCTGTTTCTCAGCATCCTCTCCAACACTTGCTGTTTTCCATTTTTTTAAAATAGCAGCCATTATAATGAGTATGAAATGGTATCTCATTGTGGTTTTGATTTGCATTTTTCCTGATGACTAAAGATGTTGAGCATCTCTTCATGTGTTTTCTGGTCATTTGTCTATCTGCTTTGGAGAGATGTCTGTTCAAGTCTTTTGCCCATTTTTAAATTGGGTTGTCTTTTTGTTTTTAAGTTAAAGAATTTATTTATATATTCTGGATATGAATCCTTTATCAAATATGTGATTTATAAATATTTTCTCCCATTATGAAGATTGTCATTTATTTTCATGATGAAATCCTTTGAAGTACAAAAGGTTTTAATTTCTTGAGGTCCCATTTATCTATTTTTTGTTGTTGTTTGCTTGTGCTTTGGGTATAAAGTCTAAGAAACCATTGCCTAACTGATTAGTATGTGTCTTGGAATAACTTATTCAGATTTATTTGGCTGAGAGTACATTGTGCTTCTTGGACAAGAGTATCTATGTCCTTCTATAGGGTTGGGAAATTTTCTACCATTATTTCATCAAATATTCCTTCTGACCCTTTTCCCTTCTCATCTCATTCTGGTACACCCATGACCTACATTTTCATGACTCTTGCCATCATTTAGTTCCCTGAAACTCTGTTCAATTTTTTTTCCATTCTTTTCTTTATTTGTTTGAGTATTCACTTTTGAAGGCCCTGTCTTCAATCTCATCGTTCTTTTCTTCTGCTTCTTCAACTCTGCTGTTATATGCCTCCACTGTATTTTTAATTTTATTTATTGTGCCTTTCATTCCCACAAGATCTGCTGTTTTTCTATGTATGCTTTCAAATTCTTCTTGTGCTTATCCAATGTCTTCTTAATATCCTTAATCTCTTTAGCCATTTCACTGAAATTCACTAAGGAAATTTGTTAGAACATCTGTGATTAGTTGTCTCAACTCCTTTATGTCATCTGGAGGTTTAGTTTGTTCCTTTGACTGGGCCATATCTTCCTGTATCTCGGTATGAGTGGTACTTTTTTGTTGGTGTCATGGCATCTTATTTACTTGATGTATTTATTCTGGGCTCAGTTTCTCTTTTTAGTGTAGTGCTTTCTATTTGATTGGCTTTGTGCTATAGCCCTTCTTTGATACTTGGTTCAACTTATTTTGGAACTTTGTAGTGTTTAGCCAATCAGAATTTTTTTCCTGCTCTTTTTCATGTTTCTTATCCTTTCTCCCTTGCTGGTGGCAGAGTAGAAGCCAAGGATGCAGTGTTACTGTAAGCTCTGGAGGCTGAAGCTGCCTCCATTGCCCGAGGAACTGATGAAGCTTCTTTTACCTTTATCCTCTGCCAAGGGTAGGGATGGAGCCACTGCCATGTGCAGACCAAGGCTATCTGTAGTTACCCAGAAAGACTGATGAAGCTCCACATCCCTTTATCCCCTTCCTGGGGCAGGGATGGAGCCACAGTTATAGGCAATAAACTAAGTCATGTGGGCCAAAACTCACTGTGATTGAAACACTACTCCCCCTTTCTCTCCAGCTAGAGAAGGGATCAAGCCACAGGTGTGCACAACATTCTTGTCTGTGCAGGCATGAAAGTGATTGCAGTTGCCTAGAGAGGCTGAGATAGGCTGACCCTCCTGTCCTCTCAGGGTTAGGGATGGAGCCACAGGTGAGTCCAGCAGTTTAGTCTATGTGGCCAAAAGCAGCTGCAGTTTTCCAAAGAGGCCAAGGAAACACCAACCTCCCTCCTGTCCTATTGGGGGTGGGCATGTAGCCACATAGGTGCCCAACAATCTAGTCTGTGCAGGCTGAAAATAACTAGAGTTGCCTGAAGAAGCTGGTGCAAGTCCCCCAAGCTTCCACCCTGCTGGAGGTGGGGCTGGAAACCAGGCTAGGGCAGCAATCCGACCTGGGTGGAAAGAAGCTGTTCCCTACTATCACTATGATTTTCAATCAGTCCCATATCCCCTTATGCTGGGGGCTGAGTCAAAATGGAGGATTCTGGCCTCTTTCTGACTTGGACAGGTTCAAACTTTAGCTGTACTTAGGATTGGACTTTAACCAGCCAAATTTACTCATCAGCAGCTGAAGTTGGCACCCAACTGTCTCTTCCTTCACCATTTTTGGGAAATGGAGCTTCCAACTCAAGCCAGGTAATAACTCCTGAGGCATCTTGCCTCACTAGCTGGGGATAGACACCAGACTATGCAGCATGGCATGCTCTACTAATGAATCTTCACTGCAGATGGGCAATTTCCTCCTTCCATTCTTCCAAGGATGTTGCAGGATACTTTTCTGGTCTCCTGGGCCCCCTAAACAGGTGATTTAGATAGCTCTGGCTAATTACTAACTGTACTGTAGGGAAGGCTGATTCCTGGATCTCCCTATTCTGCCACCAAATTGCCACTCCCTGTATCAAATTCATTTTGTGTCAATTAGATGATTATCAATTGCATTAATTGATTTTCTTATGTTTAACCAAACTTGCATATCAGGGATAAAACCCACTTTATCATGGTGTATAATTCTTTTAAAATGCTGTTGGATTCAGTTTGCTAGTATTGTGTTGAGGATTGTTGCATCTATATTCATAAGAGATATTGGTGTAGTTTTCTTTTCTTGTGGTACATTTATCCAGCTTTCAAATGAGGGTGATATTTGCCCCAAAGAATGAGTTAGGGATGTCCCTCTGCTTCAGTTTTTTGGAAGAGTTCGAACAGAATTGGAATTAAGTCTTATCGGAATGTTTGTTAGAATTTCCTGTGAAACTATCTGTCCTGGGATTTTCTTTGTTGGGAAGTTTTTGATTACTGATTTAACCCCTTTACTAGTAATTTGTTTGTTGAGATGTACTAATTCTTCTTGAGTCAATGTAGGTAGTTTGTTTGCTTCTAAGAATTTGCCAATTCATCTATGTTATCTAATTTATTGGCATACATTTGTTCGTAGTATCCTCTTATAGTCTTTAGTAATGCCACCCTTTTCTATTTTAGTTTTCATTATTTGTATTCTCTAAATTTTTTTGCCAGCTAGCTAAATGTTTGTTGATTTTATTAATGTTTTCAAAGGACCAACTTATGGTTTTGTTGATTCTCTCTATTTTTTTGTTGTTGTTATTATTGTTTTCTATTTCATTTATCTTCACTCTAATCTTTGTTATTTCCTTCCTTCTGGTCACTCTGGGTTTAGCTTTTTTTTCCTAGTTTTTCCACTTTTGAAGTTAGGTCTCCGGTTTGAAGTCTTTCTTCATTTTAGTGTAAGTATTAGAGCTATAAATTTCCCTCTCAGCGCTAGCTTCACTGCATCCCATAGTTTTGATATGTTGTATTTTCATTTTCATTCACCTCAAGATATTTCCTAATTTCACTTCTGATTTCCTCTTTAACCCATTGATTGTTTAAAAGTATGTTGTTTAATTTCCACATATTTTGGAATTTTCCATTTCTCTCTTAATTATTGATTACTAGCTTCAATCCATTGTGGTCAAAAAATATAAATTGAAATATAAATTGAAAAATTTAAGATTTCAATATTTTTTAATTTATTGAGACTTGTTTTGTGATTCAACATATTGTCTTCTTTGGAGAACAGACCGTGTGCATTCAAGAAGAATATGTAGGGGGCAGATGTGTCTCAAATGGTTGGGCGTCCATCGCCCATATGGAGGGGCCTGGGTTCGATACCCGGGACCTCCCGGTAAAAATTTTAAAAATAAAAAAAAATAAAAAAAAGAAGAAGAATGTGTATTCTGTTTTTGTTGGGCACAGTGTTCTATATTATATCTGTCAGGTCTAGTTGGTTTACTGTATAATTCAAGTCCTAGAATTCCTTATTGATCTTCTGACTAAATGTTCCATTCATTGATAGAGATATGTTAAAGTCTCCCACTGTTAATATAGAACTGCAAATTTCTCCCTTCAAAGCTGTCAGTATTTGCATCATAAATTTTGGGACTCTACTCTTAGGTGCATATATATTTATAATTTTTACATCTTCCTATTGAATTGTACCCATTTATCAGTATGTATTGACCACCTTTGTCCAACTTAACAGTTTTTTACTTAAACTCCATTTTATCTGATATTAGTATAGCTCACTTCTGGTTACATATTTTTATTTTCATTCTATCATCCTCAACCTACTTTTATTTTGACTTTATGATTAATCCCTTATAGACAGCATACAGTTGGGTCATGCTTTTTCATCCATTCTGCCAATATCTGACTTTTGACTGGAGAGTTTAATCCTTTTACATTTAATGTCAATCCTGATAAAACAAGAGGTTGTTCTGCCATTTTGCTACTGGAGCCTTTGTAAGTCTCATACCTTTTTATCCCTCACTTCCATTAAAGCATACTTTTATATTTATTTTCTTTTTGTGTTGTACCTTATTGAATACCTTCTTATTTCTTTCTGCATATATTTTTCATCTACTTCCTTGTGATTAACATGGGCTTAAAATTTAACAACCTTAATATATAATAATCATATTTGGTTTGATACCTACTTAACTACAATAGCACGCACATATAATTTTCCTATATCCCCTGTCTTCCCATCATTTTTTTGTACTTGTTACATGTTATCACTTATTTTTTGTACATTATATGTCTAGAAACATAGATTTATCATTATTTTTGTGGATCTGCATTTCAGCAACTGTATGCAGTAAGAAGTGGAGTTACATATCAAACAATGCAATACAACAATACTGGCATTTATAATTACCTGAATGGTTACTTTACCACAGGTTTTATTTCTTTATGCTGTTCTGAGCCACTGTCTATTTTCCTTTCCTTTCAGTCTGAAGAACTTGCCTTAGCATTGCTTGTAAGGCAGGTCTAATGTGATGAACTCCTCAGCTTTTTGTTTATCTGAGAATGTCTTTATCACCTCATTTTTTTTGAAAGCGAGTCTCAACAGATATCAAATTGTGACTGGCAGTTGTTTTCTTTCAGCATTTTAAGTATTTCAATCCACTGCCTCTTGCTGCCATGGTTTCTGATGAGAAATTGGCATTCAAGCTAATTGAGACTCTCTTGCATGTAACATATTGCTTTTGCATTGCTTTCAGAACCCTCTCTTTGTCCTTTGCATGCAATAGTGTAATCAATATATGACAGGGTGTAATTTTCTTCCTGTTTATCCTGATTGGTATTCTCTGAGCTTTTTGGATATGCAGATTCATGTCTTTTGCCAAGTTTGGAAAGTTCTGTCATTATTTCTTTGACTATTCCTTCTGCTCCTTTTACTCGTTCTTCTTCTTCTGGGACTCCAATAATGTGTATATTGGTGCACTTGATTTTGTCCCATAGCTGTCTTAGGCTATTTTCCCTTCTAATATTTCTTTATTCTTTCTGTTCCTGTGTCATGTCTTCAAGTTCACTTTTTTTTCCCTCCTTGCAGCTCCAAAGTGCTCTTGAAACCATCCTGGGATTTTTTTCATTTCAGTTATTGTGGTCTACATCTCCAGTAGTTCCGTTTGCATCCATTTTATAATTTCTGTCTCTTTACTTAGGCACTCATATTATTCATTCATTTTTTTAACTTTATTTTGTACATTTAATAATTGAAAATATAAGCAAAAACTAAAAAGTAAACACAGCTGAATAAATATATACATTTCTCAGTTAAATGTAATGGATACATATAATTTTTTTTTGAATCAAACAATATGCTACACAATATATTTGGTTCATACTAATGCATTCACACAGTATTTGTCCTTTTGTGTCTGGCTTGCTTCACTCAGCATAATGTCCTCCAGGTTCATCCATGTTGCCATATGCTTTACGACTTCATTTCTTCTTACAGCTGCATAATATTCCATCTTGTGAATAGACCACAGTTTGTTTATCCATTCGTCTGTTGATGGACCACCTGGGTTGTTTCCAACTTTTGGCAATGGTGAATAATGTTGCTATGAACATCGGTGTGCAGACGTCTGTTCGTGTCACTGCTCTCAGTTCTTCTGGGTATATACCCAGGAGTGGTATTGCAGGGTCACGTGGAAAGTCTATATTCAACTTCTTTAGGAACTGCCAAACAGTCCTCCATAGTGGTTGTACCATTCTGCATTCCCACCAACAGTGAAGAAGTGTTCCTATCTCTCCACATCCTCTCCAACACTTGTAGTTCTGTCTTTTTAATAGTGGCCATTCTGATAGGTGTGAAATGATATCTCATTGTAGTTTTGATTTGCATTT
>JAQZBX010008192.1:0-48646 GCA_029593785.1 Cabassous unicinctus | reverse complement strand
GGAAGCGAACCCGGGGCCTCTCATATGGTAAACGGGTGCTCTATCCATTGCGCCACACCCGCTTCCTGCCGTGAGGTTGCTGCATCAGCCCACCGCACCGCTCAGGCCGGCGTGCCCTCACAAGGAGGCCTCGGGACGCGAACCCGGGCCTCCCATGTGGTAAACGGGGGCTCTATCCACTGAGCCACACCCGCTTCCCAGGTGTACTATTTTTTGTCTCTGCTGTTGGGAGATCTTCCACTCAGTAGTGGCTGTAGTCAAGTTGGCCTTGGTGAGTGGAAGCCCATGTTGCTGAGTCCATGCATAACCTCCATCCCTACCCCCATGGCCACTTTGTTCATGAGCCCGTTGGGCAATGACAGGAGTGGCTGGAAAAAGAGTACGACTGGTATCCACAGAATGAGTCATTCACTTGATTATTAAAATCTTCCTCTGCTGAAGGTACCCTCTGGTCAGCATCCATGTGGGATGCAAATATCTTCAAGTTTTTGCCCACTCAGAAAGGTTTGCCCACATAACTCATCCCTGGACCTCTTTTTTTTTTACGTTTAGTTGCTATATTTCAGTATCTATATAACAGTTATAACAATGCTAGCATTCATTAAAAAAAAAAAAAAACGTTTTAATATGGGGTGGGGAAGGGGGAGGGAGGTTGGGTATGTGGGAATCTCTAGCATTCCGTGCATGACCCTCATCCCCAGACCTTTTTGTCAATAATTTTCCAATCATGTTCCTTCCGATTCCCTGATCATCAGTGCAAACCATTGGCAACAGCCCCTGAATCTGTATACAAATGCACCTCTGGCCATTTCTGCTTTCAACTTTGAAGTTCCACACACTGGTAGGATTTCCCTTCACCATTTTCCTTCAGGGATGTCCCAGAAACATGAAGTCTATTTCGTATATATGATTTCCATTTTATGATGGAGTGTTGATGTGCATGCTCAATTTTATGGCTTGGTGGGTCAGACAACACCCAGCTCTTGGTAGGCAATTCAGATCTCATGGTAACTTAGTGGCCAATGGTTAAGCATTCAGTCTTTAATAAGGTCTACCAGCAGCCAAAAGCTAGTTCTCAAAAAAAACATTTTTATCTACAGAGGATGTCAAGGATTTGCTCTAAAATCCTAAGGGTCTGTAATGTGATTCTCCTTTAGGAGCCTGCCAAATGCTCCAAGCAGCATCTCTATTTGTTTAGGGCATATAAATTCGGTAACTCTTTAAAGTTTTTATAGTTAGATTAAGTTTTCTGGGATAGCAGTCTTCATAATTTGTTCATCTTTCTTGGGGCCTAGACTATGCCTGGTTCATTGCAGCCATTCTGTAAACATTTAATAAGTTGAATGAACACTCAGTGCTTTTTGTTTTTTACTATGAAATCTAATTTCATCTTATATCCTTATATTCATGTCCTTTTGGCAACCCTTGCTTTTCACATTTTCACAAAAGACCTGTGGGATTTACTTTGTACTGGATATTTTTCATTTGCCCATCCAGATCCTGGGTGACAGAGATAAAGTTGACCCAATCACCTAAATGAGTTCAGGGACTGAGTTGATATATATCAGTGGAAAAATTGTAAGTCCCATGGGTCTCATGGGCAGAAGCCTGATTTGAATCAATATGGTGCAAGCCTTCATCCAATTTCCTTCATCCAAGCCTGTTCAAAGCAGAGTTCATTATTGATAGGGAGGCCAGGTCTCCAAAAATCTTTACAACACGGCCATGAGTATACAATGTGTCTCTTTCCCTAAACACATCCTAGAAAGACCTGGAGGCTTTTACCAGAGTGACTGAGAGGAAAGGGAAGTATTCAGACTTTCTGAAAGTGGTTAGAAAATGACTCTGAACTGATGATGATCTCTGGAGTTCCAGAATACTGCTATAGTCCCCTGGTATGTGGGGGACTTATGGTGGTACAAAGGTAGAGGTCCAAGACTACTTTGTCTCATAGTGGGTTGAGAGATTCCTATCGTGTAGTTATTTCCCAAGTCCTAGAATGTTGAAAGAGTTTACATGTATTAACTGACAGAATCCCCACACTGTTTGACCCACCTGTGGACTGAGAGCTATTGTAGGAAGAGCTAAGTAGAAGTCCCTGAAAAAGAACAAATGGAATTTGATGTTGGCTTGAACAATAGATATAATTTCAGTAGGGAAAAAATATGGTGTGGTCATTCTATGCAATAAATATAATTTTGAGTGATTTTCAGAGATGTTGAAAATTAGATGTTGAAAATTAGAGTTTTGAGTAGTCTCTGAGGTTGAAATCATGATGGTGAATGCTCACTCCAAAGAAGAGAGGTAGTAAAATATAAAATCTTGGCAATAAGAATCATTAAGTGATAATTGATAACACTAAGCTATAATCAGCCCTGTATGATAAAGGCTAAACGTAAATGTTTTTCATTGCCTAGGGCAGTTTTATTTTATTTGACACCTTTGCTGTACTTCAAACCAGTATTTTTCAAAAGTGTGTTTATAGAGTACTAGTTCTGTGTGATGTCAGACATTAATGGAGAAAAAATAAGGTAATGAATATATGATAGATAATGTTGTATAATACTAACTTTCTTTATCACAGTACATGTAAATGTAGGTTTATACTCCTTTTTGCTCTCTAAAAGGGGAGGCAAAATAATAGAGTCCAGAGCCCAGTGTTTCTGAAATTTATTTGACCATAGAATCTTTTCATTCATGGAGCTTCTCAGAAGCCTAGTGTTGCATAAAATATACTTGGTGAAATCTTGCTTTATATCTCTTTAGATGATGGTTTAGCTCATTAGATTGTAGCTCAAATATCATAGAGAATACATTAAAAGAGAAGTATAGGAATCAGATTATTGAGTTATGTTTCAAAATCTATTAATAGCATATGATCTTGGGTTTTAGTTTCTTCATTTATAAAATGACTGCAGAAAGTTTTTGTAAAGGTTAGGGCAGGAAATGTGTGTGAAAGCTTTGATTATTGAGAAATTCTATAAAGTCTAACACTATTTATTTACTTAGATATTTTTCCCTCCTGAACATAAAATGTGAGTAAAATGCAGTACACTTATTTCACTGTAGTTAAAATTTAGTGGGTTATTCAATAGAAAGTGTTACTCATATTTGTAAAGTTATATTTGTAAAAGTGCTTCTTTTGTGTATAGTCATCCATTTCAACATCAGTGTTTTGGAATTTCTTATCCATTTTAGATTATTTAAGTACTCAATAGTCTCTGTTCACTGTGTTCTCTGAAGTCACTTATAACCATTTGTGATACTTGATTGTATTCTCTACACAGTAGATTCTCAATAATCCAAATTTGTATTCAAATGTCTTTGAAGTCCAATCTAAGGAATGTCAGGTTTCCCTGGTACCCAGTTATGCAGATTGAAGTATATAAATTTGCACTTTTTAAAAAATTTTAGGGGTATTTTCTTAAATTATATCTTTAAGTGTGTTTTATCCCATTATTTTCATCCCCCTCCCCACCCCCGTACTTCAATTATGCATACATTTGATTTCTTTGGCTACCCTCTAGAGTTACCATTTTTTCTGTTTTTTTTTCCTAACTCATTATTTCATTTTTCTCACTTTTTTCATTTCTATGCTATATATCCATTACTGTGTTTTCTCAGTCTATTCACTCTTGTGCCTCTTTAAATTTTATCTAGATTTTTGTTGTTTTAACCTTTTCCTTTTCCTTCTTTCCTGAGTTCTGCCAGCTTATGTTTTATCTCCTATTTCTATATCTCCCTATCTCTTTTTAAAAATTATTTCATTTCTGCTTTGCTATTTTCCTTCATATAAATATTTCTTCACACATACATAGAGCATTTCATGGTGAAATATATGTGTTCTTATTTTTCATCAGCTCCATGAAAATATTTTTGTGGTCAGTGTTTTTAACTATTAATAAAATTGTCTTGCTCTTCTTTCTTATACACTCTGTATCGATGCTGTGGTAGCTCCTTTTTATAATCAGTTCATTGAAAAAGTGAAGTTGCTGTAGGAGGTGAACATTGCAGGTGGACAGGTTGCACAGGGAAAAGTGCTCTTCTGTTCCTGCAAAGAGTGCTTCCTGCAAATTTGACTTGTCTGTGAGATTCTCTGTGTACTGCTCCTCCCCCCAGCAGCCCCCCATTTTTATGAACCAAAGTAGCCCAAAGCTGCCACCTGGCTTATCTCTTGTTTCTTTTTCAGTTGTTGCAGGCAAGGGATATAGATTTGGATTTAGGAGAATACCTGCTCAGCTTCAGGAAGAATATTTTTCTTGTTGCCTGGGCAAGAGGAGACCTGTCCTAAGTCATGTGCTAAGAGGGATCCATATTGGACATTGAAATGCAAAGATAGTTTTTCTCTTTAAAGTTTTGTTAGAAAGTTTTTTGAAAGATTGGCAGCAGGATAAGTTAACAGGATTATAGGAGAGGGATGCAAGAATGAGCTAAATTCCCCAGGCCAGAAGATGCTGGCTAGATTTAGAGAAGGTCAACTTTAAACAAAAGCAGCTTTCTCCTTTCTGGGTGTGACTATGGGATTGGGTGGGAGGTGGGGGTGGGGTGGGGCAACTGGAGACAGATTACTGCCACTCCTTGGGAAGAGAGAAAGAGGCTGCTTTTGTTTAAGGTTGGCCACCCCAAATCACCTGGTGCAGCTAACTAGGGAGACTGGATTTCCCTGGAAACTAAGCTTCTTCAGTCCCCTCTATGTAGGAGGCATAGGTGAGCACTTTTGGGAGACCCATAGAACCTCCTGGAAATCCTGACTGACAAGTATAACTGGGTGAATGGAACCTCATCCCCCAACTGCAGCTTCTACCCCGCCCTGTCCCTGAAGATTTTTATTACTATTTGGCTTGCTGCCAGCAGGACAGATCCTTAAGAAAATATTGTCCCTTTTAGTCTCTAGGTTCTGAAGGCAAATGCCTGGAGGGCAGGCCGCTTCTGAGTGGAAACAAAGGTTGGGCTAAGCTTCAAATTTAACTTACAAATATTTTGATATGTGGGTTTTCTGTTGTCCTTTTGCCCCAAGTGTTAGGGGACAGGCCTGGCCAGCCCCTGATTTCTCCTTTAAGTGAAGTTCTAATCCTTATTTTTATTGGCAACGTGCGGCTCTATGTTAAAAAACAAGGTAGGCACTCCCTCTTGTGGTGTATTATCAAATTACATGTTGAAAGTATTTTGGCAAACATTTTTAAAATTTTCTCTTAGAAGTAGAAATCCTGTATTACAAAAGTTTCCTCAAGTAACGATACCACAGAATTTACAGAATGGGTAAATATAGCTGTCTTATAAAACAGTATTATGACACTTGAAATTTAATACATTATTTTATACTTGCTTATAATGGTAGCCTGTCTTCATGTTCCCATGGCATCTCTGAATGCCTAGGAAGTTTAGCGAGTAATGAAAAGTGTGTATTCAAAAGTGAAAATATTTTCCAAATTGCTAAGTACAGATATGCTTCACACTCAGTGGATGTGTACATCTTTTTTTTTTTTTTTAAATCAAAAGGTTTATGGAATCTAATATTTTGCAAGTTAGACATTCTTAAATATTCTAGGACTCTAATAAAAAGACTTTCATATTAATATTTGCAAAAATAATAGTAACAATTACGATTTGAGTAGTTACTAAGTCAAGGAACAATGTGAGATGCTTTAAAGTTATTATTATTCAATTCTCATAATAATGGTACAATTATATACTGATGAGGAACTAGAAACCCAGGAAGGTAAAAGTAACCTACCTAAAGTTACTAATCACAGAGTGAGGCTTGATCCAAAGTTTTCTGGCTTAGCATGATAGAGCAGAAAGGGCATATATAAAGGCCTTGTTTGAATTTCAAGTTTACTTCTCAGTAAGTACTCAATACATTTTAAGTTACTCCACATTCCTCAAGCCTGTAATTTTTTTTTTTCCTCTCTCATAGCACTTGGCTTTTCTATGTGATATGGTGGGAAATAAAATGAGATGTCATTAGAGCATATGATTTCTTTTGTGTGTGTGTGGTACCAAGACCAGGGATTGAACCCTAGACCTTATATGTGGGAAGCCAGTGCTCAACCACTGAGCCACATCGGCTTCCCTGAGTTGGTTATTTCATTTGTTTGCTTTTATTTGTTTTTTTTGTTTTTTAGGAGGCACTGGGAACCAAACCAAGGACCTCCTAAGTGGGAAGCAGGTGCTCAACCTCTTGAGGCACATCTGCTCCCCATGATTTCTGAAATCAATTTCAATGCTATCAGTCTGTGTTAAAATAAAGTGTTTCACTTATAAATCATTGTAATGGCTTTATGGAAGCATGTTCTAAAACATCTGTATTTAATATTTTATTTGTTTCTTATCCAATAGATGTGCTTTTCCTTTTAAATAGTTGTATTTAGATCTTTTAAATTTACTCATGTGCTATATGTTTGGAGTTAGTTCTCTCATCACATTTTCTTTCTTCTTCCTTTCCTCCCTCCCTTCCTATTTTCCTTCTTTCTTCTTCCCTCTCTCCTTTCGTTCCTTCCTTTTCTCTTTCATATATATATTGCATTATCTGCCTTGTTTTCCTTTTTGTGTTTTCCTTCTGATATTTTAAGTTTTTCATCCATGTTCTCACATAGATCAAAACTTTATTCATTTTTACAGTCGAATAATATTCCACTGTGTGTCTATGCCACATTTTAATTATCCATTGTTTTTTTTTCACTTTTTTCAGTATGGCAATATGGTAATTTTTAAATCTACCTTATGGCAACATTTTTCTAGACGTGTCCTGCCATGTCATTTACATTCCTTTTTGGTTATTATTCACCTTTGAATGAGGTGACTTATTCCTTGGCCAGCTTTTTATAAGATGTTTTTATTAGTTTTCTATTGCTCCGTAACATATTACCACTAATCTAGTGGCTGGGAACAACACAAAACTATTATCTCACATTCTCCTTGGATCAAGCAATGGCATTGAGTAGCTGGGTTTGTGGCTCAGAGTCTCAAACTCAAGGTGATGTTTGGCTGCCTTCTCATCTGAGGCTCTGGGGAGGAATCGTTTTCCAAGCTCATTCAAGCCGTTGGAAGAATTCAATTCCTTGGATTTTTTGGGCAGTCCGTTGGAGGCTGCTCTTGGCTTCTAGAAATTCCTCATATTCCTTGGCACGTGATCCTCTCCATCTTCAAAGCCAGCAATAACTCAGAGAATCCTTCTTGTCCTTCAAGTCTCAAGCTTTCCATTAGTTCTTTGTTGCTTTTTTAGGAGGTACCAGAGGTCAAACCCAGGACCACATACATGGGAAGCAGGCGCTCAACCACTTAAGCTACATTTGCTTCCCTTTCCTTTAATTTTGTGAACATATTTAAAATGATACTTTGGAATCTTTTCTGTTAAATATGACATCTAGTCACTCTCACAGGCAGTTTCTCATGCCTGATTTTTTTTTTTTTTTTACTGGTTATATACTTTCCTTTTTCTTCACATGCCTCATATTTTTTGTTGTTGTTGGAAATTGGGTATTTTAGGTAAAATATTGTAGCAACTTTGGATATTGGTCTCCCCACTCCGGAACTTGTTATTGTTATTTACTTGTATGTTTTCCCCCCACAGTATTAAGTGACTGATTTTCTCAGGTAGGCACAGATTTGGGTATCCAACAGTCACCCTGGGATGACAATTGTATTGGTGGTGCTCTCTTTCTCTCTTCCTGACCATACAAAGCTGTTAAACTCCATTAATTGCCTGCCAATTGCTGCATTGTTTGCAGCAATGCCCTGGAACATAAATTCCTCTATACCTAATTTAATCAAATTGTGGTTCCTTCAATTTATAGTTTCTGAGGTCAGCATTTGATATTTGTTCTGACCCCAGGAGGACTCTTCCAGGCTGTCTTATTCCCTAGTTATCTCCTGCAAGCTGGTTGGCCTATAGACTAGGCTGTATCTTCGTGAGATCCATGAATCTCTGCCCTATTCCCTGCACAGCCTCCACTGTTTTTGAGAGCACTCTTGGGTTTAAACTTCTGCATGCTGTTGCAAATGATGTCAGTCCTTTTAGGTAGAGACTGGAACTATCTGTTTTGTGGCCTGCTTCTTCCCGTAGGCAATGTCTCTGAGACTGGGCTGTGGAGATTGGGTGAGGACAATGACAAGCTTCTCTCTGAGTGACAGTCCTACTCTAGAAGCTGAGGGCTCAGTATAGGAAAGGAGAAACCCTGAGCTCCTCTCAACTTGCCTGCCTCATGAGCTAGGGAAGTGCTTATTGCAGCTCCAGTATTCTCAGCACACTAAGCATAAAGGATAGGCTTCATTCCATGAGCAGGAACTGGGTGCAAGAAGGCAGCCCTCAGCCCTCACCTCTGGACTATATTTGCCCAGGATTTAGCCTCAGAAACAGGCAGGTTGGGGTAGGATGAGAAACACTGTCTTCCCAGGAGTCCTGCTCCTCCTGGGAAGACAGCAGTCAGGCTGGGAGCTGGAGGAAAAGGGAGTCCTGTGTTTTTGGCTGCAGCCATCTGGAGTGGAGTTTCTGCTGAGATAGGAAGGGGAAGGGAGAGAGCTGTCTTGGTTCAAGTACCACAGGCTCTCACCTTTCTTACCAAATGTTCATATATTTTTCTTGAATTGATGTTTCTTCATTTGCTGTTTGCCCTTAGGACAATGACTTTTTAAATAGTTTTAAAAAATTAATTTTCACTGTTTCACGGGAGTGGGTCAGCAGAGCTCCTCACACTGTCATGCCAGATGTCAATCCAATGATACATTTTCAGCTAATTTCTAACCAATATGTAAGTCTGTGTTTATTTTTTTTTTTGTATTTTTTTTTTTTTTTAATGTATGGACACCCAATATTTCTAGAATCATTTGCTGAAAAGACTATCCTTTCTCCGTTGAATTGCCTTTGTCATGGAGCAGTTGAGAATTGTTTGTGTGAGTCTATACCTGGACTCTCTTATTCTCCTTCATTGATCTATATGTCTATTTGTTCACTAATATCACACTGTCTTGACTACTGTAGTTTTACAATGAGTCCTGGAATTGGGTAGTATGATTCCTCCAATTTTTTTCTTCTTCAGTGTTGTGTTGGCTATTCTTGGTCTTTTGCCTTTCCATATGAACTTTAGTATCAGTTTATTGATGTTTACAAAATAACTGGCTGGGATTTTGTTTGGGATTGTGTTGAGTCTATAGATTAAATTGGGAAGAATTAACATCTTAATAATATTGAGTCTTCCAATTCATGAACACATATCTCTCAATTTATTTAGATATTCTTTGATTTCTTTTGTCAGAATTTTGTAGTTTTCTGCATATAGGTCCTGTACATATTTTGTTAGATTTATACCTAATTATTAAATGTTTTTTGGGGCTATTGTTAAAGGAATTATTATTTTTTTATTTCAAATTCCGATTGTTGATATATAGGAAAGTAGTTGAGTTTTGCAGCTTAACATTTTGTTTTGCAACTTTGCTATACTAACTTATTAGTTCCAGTTTTTTTGTCCACTCTTTAGGATTGTTTTTACATAACAATCATGTCATCTGCAAACAAAGATATTTTTATTTCCTCCTTCCCAAACTGTATAACTTTTATTTCCTTTTCTCTTCTTATTCACTAGCTAGGATTCCCAGAATGATGTTGAATAGGAGTGGTGAGAGAGGACATCTTTGACTTTTTCCTGATCTTAGGGGAAAACCATTCAGTTTCTCACCAGTAAGTATCATAACTGTAGATTTTTTGTAGATGTTCTTTATCAGTTTGAGGAGGTTCCCATGTATTCTTTATGGTTTGAGGAAGTTTCCCTCTATTCCTAGTTTGCTGAGAATTTTTATCATGAATAGGTGTTGGATTTTGTCAAATGCTTTTTCTGCATCAATTGAAATATTCATATGATTTTTCTTTTTTAACCTGTTGATATATGGTAGATTACATTAATTGATTTTCAAATGTTAAAGCAGCTTTGTATACCTGGAATAAATACCATTTGGTAGTAGTATATTTCTTTCTATTATATTGCTGGATTTGATTTGTTAATATTTTGTTGAAGCTTTTTGCGTCTGTGTTCATGGTCTCTGAGTTATTGGTCCCGTTCCTTTCTTGTAATGTCTTTATCTGGTTTTGGTATTGGCATTTCTGGCTTCATAGAATGAGTTGGGAAATATTGCTCCTGCTTCTGTTTTCTGGAAAAGTTTATGTACAATTGGTATCATTTCTTTCTTAAATATTTGGGAGATTCATCTGTGAAATCATCTGAGCCTGATGCCTTCTTTTTTGAAAGGTTATTACTTATTGATTGAATTTCTAATGTCTGTAGGATTAGTAATGATGACTCCCTTTCATTTCTGATAATACCAATTTACATCATCTTTCTTTTATTCTTGGTTAGCCTGGCTAGAGTTTTATTAATTTTATTGATTCTTTTCAAAGAACCAGACTTTGGCTGCAATGATTTCAATTTCATTGATTTCTACTCTAGTTATATTGTTTTTGTTCTTCTGCTTACATTAAGCTTAAATTCTTATTTCTCTAGTTTGCTAAAGTGGAAGCTTAGATTATTGATTTTATATATTTCTTCTATTTTTGTAATAATAAACTTTAATTTTAGAGAAATTTTAGATTTACAGAAAAATTACACTGAAAGTGTAGGAAATTCCCATATAATCCCCTCCCCCACCACACACACCCAGACACATAGTTTCCACTATTACTAACATCTTATATTAATGTAGTATATTTGTTACAATTGATGAGCCAATATTGAAGCATTGCTGCTAACCAAAGTCTATAGTTTACATTACGGTTCTCACTCTGTACTGTACAGTTTTATAGGCTTTGACAAATGTATAATGTCATGTGTCCATCATTGCATTACCATACTGAACAATTTCATTGGCCTAAAAATGCCCTATGTTCCACCTATTCATCTCTCTCTCTCCCTTCTGAACCCCTGGCAACCACTATCTTAAATCAATGTTACAAGTTCTTCTGTTAACACAAGATAATAACTACAATAACAATAAATCTGCTTTGGTCCATGCTTACACTCCCCCCGCCTTATGTTTGTTTATTTCTCAGTCTTGAGAGATTTGGGAGGATGTCTGCTTTTACTGCTTCAGGATGAGAGGGGACTTAGATATTATGGGGCAGATGGAAAGAATTGTTTTGCTTACAGTTGTAGACACTCCTTGTTTTGGGGGGATGGGACTTGTCTATCATCATTGTTTTGTTGATTGTCCAGGTAAAGCCTGAAGAACTGGAGAGGAGGAAGTTGGCCACAACTATGCTGGGATTCAGGGCTCAAATGGCTTATGAACATTTAAGTTCTTCTTTTTTAACATAAGCATTTAATGCTGTAAATTTCCCGCTAAGTACTACTTTTACTCTGTCCCCCAAATTTTGATAGTTTTCCTTTTCATTTAGTTCAAATATTTTTTCAATTTCTCTTGAGACTTTTTTGTTTCATGTGTTATTTACAAGTGGTTTTTTTATTTTTAAGTCTCCAAATATTTGGGTGATTTCTGTCTCTGTAATTGATTTTTAGTTTAATTCCACTGTTATCTGAGAACATACCCTATATGTGTTCTATTATTTTAAATTTGTTAAGGTATATTATAGCCCAGAAGGTGGTCTAATCTTAATGAATGTCAAAGCAAGCTTGAGAAGAATGTAAACTCTGCTGTAATTGGATGAAATATTCTTTCAATGTCAATTAGATGCTGTTGATTGATGGTGCTATTCAGGTCAGATTTTCTGCCTGCCTTATCTATCAACTTCTGAAAGAGGGTTGTTGAAGTCTCCACCTATAATAGTGCATTTGCCTTTTTTCCTGGCAATTCTATCAGCTTTGCCTTGTGTATTTTGATGTTCTGTTTTTAGTTCCATACACATTTAGGGCTGTTATGTTATCTTGGAGAATTAGCCCTATTATCCTTCTATTATGTCTCTCTTTATACTTTGTCTGAAATTAATGTAGCTACTCCAGCCTTCTTTCAATTAGTGTTAGCATGGTAGATCTTTTTTTCACATCTTTACTTTTTTTTTTTTGTATTTGTCCTGCTTGGGGTTCTCTGACATTCCTGGATATGTTATTTGGTATCTATAATTAATTTTTGAAAATTCTTGGCCAATATTACTTTCAACAATTCTGCTCCTTTCTCTTCTCATTCTACTATTCTCATTATGCATATATTAGACTTTTTGAAATTGTCCCTCTGTCCGTGGATGTTCTGTGTTATTTTTATCATTCTTTTTTCTCCATGCTTTTCAGTACAGGAAGTTTCTATTGACTTATCTTCAAGAACACTGATTGTTTCCTTGACCATGTACAGTCTACTGATAATCCCATCAAAAGAATTCTTCATTTCTCTAAGTGTATTTGAGTTCTAGCATTTCTTTTTAATTGTTTGAGATTCCATCTCTCTGTTTATATTATCTATTTGTTCTAGCATGTTGTCTGCTTTTTTCCTTTAGAACCCTTAACATATTTGTCTTAGGTATTTTTAATTCTTTATCTGATAATTCTAAAATCTGTGTCATATCTGAACCTGATTCTGATGCCTGTTTTGTCTCTTCAGATTTTTTTCCTTATTTTTAGCATGCCTTGTAATTTTGTATTCAGTGCTGAAGATGATATATAGGGTAATTGATTTATTCTTAAGAAAATTTGGTAAATAGACATTTAGTGTGAGATTTATATTTATATGGCTAAGGGTTGGATGGTATTTAATGTTTGCTGTAGTTGTACTTGCCTCTGGTGTCCTTTTTGTCTTCCTGCTTGAATTTTTGGCTTCCCTGAGAAATCTTCCTCTTACAGAGTTAGTGTCTTGCAGCTCTTTCAGTTCTAATCTATTGTTATACAGTAGTCCTGTTGGTGTGGTGGTAGGTGATAAAGAGGGGAAGTGTCTATAATCTTAGGACTAAATCTCAGTCTTTAGTGGACCTGTGTACCTGGGCTGTGATCTTCATGAATACTTCTTTGCTTTTGTTCCCCCACCCCCTAAGTGAGGTGGGAAGGCTAGATGGTCCTAGAGTGGTAGAAACACCCTCCCTCCAGGTGGGTTAAGGCTCTGGTAAAGTTTTCCTTCCTGGAGAGAAAGTCTATCTAATGGAGAATGCTTTGGCATATTTCACAATGGTTCATCTTTTTCCCCTCCTCTGCCAGAGCTTGAGAGGACCTTTCTCAGCTCTTCATGAAAACCTGGCAGGATTTCTGGAGGTAAAATCCATGAAAGTGAGTATGTCCCTAAGATTGTGGACTCCCAAGATATTTTCACTTTCATGCTAGTCCAGCAATTCGTCAAAATTACTAGTAAGCAAATTTCCTTTTTTGCTCTCTAGATTTACCTGATCCTCCTAATTTTTGGTTGGTGGTTTGCCCCACAACCTAATTTCTCTGATGAGTCCAAGAAACATTGTTAATTTTCAGTTTGTTCAGCTTTTTCTTTCAGCATGGGAATGATGACTTGTAAGCTCTTTAAATGTTAGACCTGAAATCAGAAGTTCTCGTTTGATTTACTTTCATTACTTTCATATACTTTTTGTGAAGTATAAATTTTACCATTGCTTGTTTTTAAGTTTTTGATCTGAAATATACTTTATCTGGTTATCAAGATCAAGATCCCTGATTTTTGCTTGTTTGCACTTTTCTGATATACTTAGCCTATCGTTTTATATTCAAGCTTTCTCAGACTAGTTTTAGGTGTGTCTCTTATTAAAAGCATAGTGTTGAGTTTAGAGCTAAATGAGGAATAATTAAAATAAATGACTTACACATTCAATAGAAAAGTATGGATGTAACAGCTAAACAAATCTAAGAAAAGCTAATAGAAGGAAATAATACATAGAGAATAATGTGTTGGTATAAATAAATCCTAAACGTTTTTAATTGGGGAAAAAATGACAAAATAAGGTGAACCGTTAGCTGTTACTAATTTTCTCACTCAGTATTATAAAATGGGTTACAGCCAGGCTGAGATAGTGATGCCCTCAAACCTTAGACAGCTGAAGTAATTGTAAGAGATTTGTGCTGCAGAAGGACTGTAAAAATCAGTGCCACAAAGCAGAGCACCCAAAAATAGCCCTGCACATAGGAAATTTAGTAAATATCGAAGGTTTATTCCAAAAGATCCTGTCTTGAGTTAATCCAACAAAATGCTGGATCCTAACTTCTTCCAGTAAAATATATTAAAAATAAACTGACGGGAAGCGGGTGTGGCTCAGTGGATAGAGCCCCTGTTTACCATATGGGAGGCCCGGGTTCGCATCCCGAGGCCTCCTTGTGAGGGCACGCCGAGCGGTGCGGTGGGCTGATGCAGCAACCTCATGGCAGGAAGCGGGTGTGGCGCAATGGATAGGGCACCCGTTTACCATATGAGAGGCCCGGGGTTCACTTCCCTGCGCCTCCTTGTGAGGGCAGGCCGGCTCGCGCGGCACGGTGGGCTGATGCGGCAAGACCTCACAGCAAGGGGGAGATAAGCAGACACAGAGAAGACACGCAGCGAATGGACACAGCAGCACAAGCAGCAAGGGGGTGATAAATAAAATAAAATAAATAAATCTTTAAAAAAAATAAAAATAAATAAATAAATAAATAAACTGATGAAAGTGCTACTATAAAGCCATAGCTAATTTATATGTAATCATGGAGTGGGGAAGACTTTTCTAAGTAAGACATACTCAGGGGAAGCGGGTGTGGCTCAATGAATAGAGCTCCCATTTATCATATGGGATGCCCCGGGTTCGCTTCCCGGGGCCTTCTTGTGAGGGCAGGCCGGCCTGCGTGGCGCAGCGGGCTGATGCAGCAAGACCTCACAGCAAGGGGGAGATAAGCAGACACAGAAGAAACACACAGCGAATGGACACAGCAAACACAAGCAGCAAGCGGGGGCGGGGGAGGGCGTAAATAAATAAATAAATAAATCTTTAAAAAAAAAAAAAAGACATACTCAGAACCTGTGAAATAAATTTAAAGAGTTCACAGAAAAAACTGCAAGTAGCTAATAAATATATGGAAAAATGCTTAATTTCATGGATAACAGAAATTGAAATGAAAAATTATGTATGTATGTGTGTGTGTGTGCATATATATATATATATGTCCAATGAGATTGGTAGTGATTTATTTTCATTATGAAAATTCTTTCTGCATTGTTGGTAGAGAAATATATTTGTATAACTTTTTGATAAGAAAGTTTGGTAATATCAAAAAATATATATTTATACCCTTTGACCAAGGAGTTCCACCTTTTGAACCTAACCTGCAAATATGCTTGTACCAATGTGCAGAGATAGATTTACCAATATATTAATCACAGCATTGTAATAGGTGTAACCAAATTGATCTAAATATATATATTAACCATATATAATTTATTAAATATATATCATAGACTAGTTAAATAAATTATAGGACATTTGTGCTATGGAATATTAGAACAGTGCCAACAAAGAAATTTAAATACAATTTTAAGTGCCAACATCAAAGCTGTCCATCACATAATTAGTGAATATTGATACTGTTGAATATAAGGATAGTATGTTTAGTCTATTAGTTAGGGTTCTCTAGGGAAGAAGAACCAACAGGATATATATATATGTGTGTGTGTGTGTGTGTAAGAATTATTGTATTTATTATAGGAATTGGCTCACACCACTGTGGTGATGGGCAAATCCAAATTTTGTAGAGCAGGCCTCAAACTGGACACTCCGATGAAGGTTTTCAATGACTTCCCCAGGGGAAGCTGGCTTTTGGGGAAGCCTCTTCTGACTGCTTAAATCATTACTTCTTCTGTAGGGCCTTCAACTTTTTGGATGAGACTTCTCTCATTGTTGAAGGCACTCTCTTCAGTTGACTGTAAATGTAATCAGTAATAGATGCAATTACTGAAGATTTAAATCCAGGAAATATTCTCACAGTAACCATCAAGCCAGTGCTTGCTTGACCAAACTGGATGCCATTACCTGGCCAAGTTGACACATGAACTTAACCATCACATCTAGTAAGATCATACTTGTGTAAAAATGAAAATGGATATGCAACGTGCGAGTTGTGAGGAAGTGTCTGAAAAACCATAAAATAAACTAACAAGAGTGATAAAGTGGAGACAGGTAGGGGTAAAGGAGAGTTTTACTTTTCTTTTGATATTCTTCTGTGCTATTTGAAATATATTTAAACAAGCATGTTGAGACCACTGTGGTGACGGGCAAGTTCAAATTCCATAGGGCAGGCTGCAAGCCTCCTGTGAAAAAAGTAAACGTCAAAACCCCACAAAATACTCATAATCAAAATGTCTGCCAGATTGACACAAAAATATATTTATCTATATAAAAAATAAGTAATTTGCCTATTAAAAATAAATTGGAAAAATAGTAAACCAAGATATACATGCAAGTACATTCAACTTTGCAATGTATCAAATAATAAGAGATTGTTAGTCTAATCTATTACTTTAAGGAAAGCGAATACTGAAACCAGGAATTACAATTCAAATGCCTGCTATGGCCAGAGAAGTGACATAAGTAAAACAGACCCAGCCCGATTATAAATACAAATTACCTGCCAAAATATTCACCAAATTCTTATAACACACCATATTCAATATTGGAGAATATACCTTAAATTTGAAATTTTTTTTTTTTTTTAAGATTTATTTATTTACTTTTATCCATTTTTAGCCCCCCCCCCCCGTTTTTTCTGTGTTTGTGTCCATTCGCTGGGCAGCTCTGTGTCTGTTTCCTAGTTTCATACTTCTCCAGTCTTCACTAGGATTTGATCCTGGGAACCTCTGATGTGGGAGAGAGGCGTCCTACCACCTGCACCACCTTAGTTTTAAATTTGAAATTTAAGAACATATTTTTATGCATAGAATTGACATCTGGAAATTTGATGGCCATGAACTTAATTTTCTTATTTCAATCAATAAAAATATCAATTAAAAAATTTCCAGATGTTGGTTTGGGGGCCTTACTTAACAATAGAGAAACAATAAATTTTGATCTGATATCAAGGTCGTGAATATAGAATTAGCTGAGGCAAATGTTAAAATGCAGATTCCTGGATACTATACCAGGTTCAAAGTGAGAGGGCTGGGGAACTTATTTTTAACAATTCATTAGTGTTAACAGATGAGTTTAAGAAATATGGATTTTACTCTAATGCCTAGTCTTTTTCCTGCATATGGCTTTAAAAGATTTTGACCTAATCTTAAGAAAAAACATTTTTTTCTTTGATGATATTCAATAGAATGTCATACAAACTTAGAGATTGCGTTCAAAAAAAGAAATTTAATGAAATGTTTTGAATTGTAAAAAATAAAATAAAATAAAATAAGAACTAGATATAACTTCCAAATATTATTACTTTGTAGTGAATATTGTGAATTACAGTTTTGGCCAAAATATCTTAAAATCTTAAGTACACTTTCAAAATGTGATTAAGGTGTGGATTGAAAAATTCAGTATAGTAATCATTTGTATCTATGTCTTTAAAGAAAAAATGAAGGTTAGTTTTCTTGTTCTTAATCTGAAACACTACCCTTTCTTGGCACCACTTGCTTCAATTGTACTGAGATTAGTTTACCTGAAAATTTATTGCTTTTGATTCTACAATAATGTTTCTCAGTTTTGTTCTATATTTTCTAAATTTTGATATAGCATATATTATAAATTTTCTTTAGTAATATATGTATTTCTAAATGGTTTAAACATAATCAAAGTGAATTGATTGGAAGAAATAATAAGTTTTTTGGAAAGTATAATTTGTAAGATGGGTATTAAAATTGTTAGGTAAATTTCTGTAAATTCACAATTTTCTTATATTTTCTTCTAAAGATACTTGTTTAACAACAAGGAATAGCACCAGTTGTACCTCTTCAACTTCTGCACTTTCTAACTACTTGTATGTCTTCATCTTGGGACAACTATTGCTGGGAACAGGAGGAACTCCTCTCTATACGCTGGGCACAGCATTTATTGATGACTCTGTGTCCACACACAAATCTTCTCTCTATATAGGTAAGTTTGATCTGTAATATAAATGTCTCAGTATAATTTTGTCTTTTGTTTTGTTACTTTATAAGCAAAACATTAACATACACTTACTAAAAGTTTAGTTGTAATGCCATACATATTTCCTCTAGCAATATTACTTTTGTTTGCTCTCTCTGCCTAGAGAGCAAATTATCCAAATCTTGGTGTGTATTTCCATCTTTCTCTCCCATTTCTCAGCAAGCTCTGTCCTTTCCCCTATTTCCCAAATAAATTCTTTTTACTGGCCTAACTAAAAAAAAAAGAAATTCTTTTGTTTGTTTAGTTTTTTTCTGGCATATCATTTCTCAGCAAGCTCTGTCCTTTCCCCTATTTCCCAAATAAATTCTTTTTACTGGCCTAACTGAAAAAAAAAGAAATCCTTTTGTTTGTTTAGTTTTTTTCTGGCATATCAAGTTCTTCAATTGATGGTAGTAATGATTTTTGTTGACAACCTGCTCTATGTCCTACTGTGGGCCATGCTAAACCTCCTGAAAGGGAAGAGCCATCCAAGTGGTAGGCTGCCTAAAATGCTCTAATCCAAGGCCAAACTATACAGGGTGTGAAGAGCATGAGCTGTGCTGGTCTATGTAACATATTACATGGACTTGACTAGAGTCAACATAAGAAACTATAAGATATTAGCTGGAAAATCTATGGAGTCTTCCATCTCAAATTAGCCCTTTCTAATGACTCCATTTTTCCTTTTTGATCTAATTCTTGATAACATAAGTTACTCTTAAATTCCTTCTTTGATATAATCCAAGGTAGAACTAACTGGGCTATGCATGCCTTATCTCTAATTACTGTACAATGTATTTGCATATGTGTTTTCTCTTTATCATTCTTTTATTTTGACAGAGAGGACCCACTGATGTAGTAACTGGAAGTCAAAGTGTGTTCAGTGCAGCCCTGCTAAATCTCCTTGGGCACTTTAGATGGGAACCACTACATTTCTTCCTGTTTTCTCTACTTGTTTTGTTTTAGTTTCTCCACAAGGTCTGATGCTCTCTCCACAAGTTCTGGCTAACCTGTACCATTTCTCCCACATATACTAATTTAGTTAACAATACTTTTATTTCAATTAGCTAATATCAATGATTTTCCCCCTTCCATTTCAATAGACTTTTACTCTGAAGTCTCACAATTTTGATAATTCACTAGGAGGACTCATAGGACTCAATATGTAACCATGTTCATAGCTATGATTAATTATAGCAAAAAGATACAAAGCAGAATCAACAAAGGGAAGAGGTGCATGGCGGGAAGTCCAGAGAAAACCAGAAATAACATTTCCGTGAGTCCTCTCCTAGTGGAGTCATACTGATGATTAATTCCCCTAGCAACAAATTGTTAAGACGCATGTGAAATATTTTCTCCCAGGGAAGCACAGTACCCAAAGTTTTAACTGGGATCTGGTCAAGTGGGCAGTCCCTGCCTAGCACATACCAAAGTTCCAGATTCCTAGTAGGAAAATATGGTGTTTTGCATAAACTACATTGTTTGTACAATGAGTTTAGCTGCAGTGACCCATCCTTACCAGTTAGGGAATGATAGGAACCCTTAGACATCCACGTTTCCAAGGACTGACTTTGCAATCAGGCCTTTCAAGTGATAGCAGTCTTGGACCTGCTATGTTGACTCTTTTCTGCCCAGTAGGGATTTGTATAACGGTAATTTTTGAGGATAAGGGAAAAGAACAAAAGAAATAAAACTGGAAACTTAATTTGAATGTCATTACTTTCTTTTTCTGTTAAGGAATTTTTGAATACTTCTCTTAATTAGAGTATCTTGTATATTATTTTTCTAATTTCAGGTAACCAATATTTTTCATTGGATAATTAGGTTTTGTTGAATGAAAATCTTCCTTTCTTATGCTTTTTTAAAAATTTGAGCAATTGTAGGTTTACAAAAAAAATCACAAAGATAGTATAGAGTTCCCATATACCACCTCCCTCAAACACACAGTTTTCCTCATTATTAACATTTTGCATTAGTGTGTTACCTTTCCTCAACTGATGAAACAATATTATTATAATTACACTATTAACTATAGTCCACAGTTTACATTAGGGCTCTAATTATTCAAATATGACCTCTTTACATTTATTGTGATTAAAAATGAAACTAGCAATGATTTATTACACACACATACACACACACACACGTATATATATATACTCTAAAATAGTCAAAATGTTTGTGAATGGAAACCAGAAAGAAATTATAATTGATTGTGTCAGAAATACACATATGATAAAATGGAAATGCAGAGGGATTTAACATCAAGGAAAAGAGTGTATCAACAACAACAACAACAACAAAAAAAAACCCACCCAAAAACAAATATGACCTCTGCTCTATTATTTTTTCTCTTCTGGGACTCCAATTGCATGTATGCTAGAATACATATGTTTATGTATTTTCTATGTCTCTTAGCCTCTTTTCTTTATTTTCTTTCCTTTGTTTATTCTGTGCTTCTTGCTAAATATTTACTAATGCTCTGTCTTCCAGTTTAGTAATTCTTACTTCAGCTCTGGATAATCTGCTGTTATTCCAATTCACTTTAATTTTGACCATTGTATTTTATAGTTCTAAAATTTTTTTTCTAAACTCACTCAATTTTGTGTTTTAATAATTTTCTAATCTTTGACAAATTCCCAATCTTTTTAAAATACAATTTTATTTTTATTTTTATTTTTAAATTTCCTTATACATATTTAGCTTATTCATTTTAACTATAGGTCTGATAATTTCAATATTTGAATTCTGCCTGTTTTGTTTCATCTCTTCTTGAGGGTGTTTATTTTTTATTTCATGTATTACATTGTTTTTAAAGCATTGTTTTAGAAATAACTTGGAGCCTGGTATAATATTTTCTACTGGAGAGAATTTATGTGTTTTTGTTTTCCTCCTAGGTACCGGGGAATACTACCCTATATCTAATTTCAGGGATTGAGATAATTTGAAAGACTAGTATGCATTCATTCCATGGGCAAGTCTCCTTCTAATTCATCCTTACTTTTAGAGCCTAGTCATCCATGGTACCAACCTAAAACACGGAAGGAAAAGTCTATGAGATGCAATCCCAAGTTAGGGACCCTGAATTCCAACTTTTCTTTCCCTACTTCTTAGAAGCTAGCAAAGAATTGTTTAGATTCCCTGTTTCTTATCAACTAATATACTCAGGAATAAAACGATCCTAATTTTCCAGATATTTATTTTCTCTGGAACTTAATGATCCTTCACTTTTTTTTTTTTAACTTTATTTTGTACATTTAATAATTGAAAATGTTAAAAACTAAAAAGTAAACACAGATGAATAAATATATTTTCACAGATGAATAAATATATTTTCTCAATTAAATGTAATGGATACATATAAAAATTTTTTTGAATCAAACAATATGTTACACAATATATTTGGTTCATAGTAACGCATTCATACTGTATTTGTCCTTTTGTGTCTGGCTTGCTTCACTCAACATAATGTCCTCCAGGTCCATCCATGTTGCCATATGCTTTACGACTTCATTTCTTCTTACAGCTGCATAATATTCCATCGTGTGAATAGACCACAGTTTGTTTATCCATTCATCTGTTGATGGACACCTGGGTTGTTTCCAACTTTTGGCAATGGTGAATAATGTTGCTATGAACTTCGGAGTGAGGTGTCTGTTCATGTCACTGCTCTCAGTTCTTCTGGGTATATACCCAGTAGTGGTATTGCAGGGTCACGTGGCAAGTCTATATTCAACTTCTTTAGGAACTGCCAAACAGTCCTCCATAGTAGTTGTACCATTCTGCATTCCCACCAACAGTGAATAAGTGTTCCTATCTCTCCACATCCTCTCCAACACTTGTAGTTCTCTGTCTTTTTAATAGCGGCCATTCTTATAGGTGTGAAATGATATCTCATTGTAGTTTTAATTTGCATTTCCCTAATCATGAGTGATGTTGAGCATTTCTTCATGTGTTTTTTTGCCATTTGTATTTCTTCTTTGGAGAAATGTCTATTCAAGTCTTTCGCCCATTTTTTAATTGGGTCATTTGTCTTTTTATTGTTGAGTTGTCACATTTCTATATATCCTGGATATTAAACCCTTATCAGATATGTGATTTCCAAATATTTTTTCCCATTGAGTTGGCTGCCTTTTCACACTTCTGACAAAGTCCTGTGAGGTGCAAAAGTGTTTAATTTTGAGGAGGTCCCATTTATCTATTTTTCCCTTTGTTGCACGTGCTTTGGGTGTAAGGTCCAAGAAACCACCACCTACTACCAGGTCTTGAAGATGTTTCCCTACATTTTCTTCTAGTACTTTTATGGTCCTGGCTTTTATATTCAGATTTTTGATTCATTTTGAGTTGACTTTGTATAGGGGGTGAGACAGGGATCCTCTTTCATTCTTTTGGTTATGATATCCAGTTCTCCCAACAACATTTGTTGAAGAGACTGCTTTTCCCCATTAGTGTGGGCTTGGTAGGTTTGTCAAAAACCAGTTGACTGTATAGGTGAGGGTATATTTCTGGGTTCTCAATTCTATTCCACTGATCGATGTGTCTATCTTTATGCCAGTACCATGCTGTTTTGACCACTGTAGCTTTGTAATATGTTTCAAGGTCAGGCAGTGAAATTTCTCCCACATTGCTCTTCTTTTTTAGAATGCTTTTGGCTATTCGGGTGCACTTATCCTTCCATATGAATTTGGTAATTGCCTTCTCTAATTCTGTAAAGTAAGCTGTTGGGATTTTGATTGGTATTGCATTGAATCTATAAATCAGTTTGGGCAAGATTGACATCTTCACGATATTTATTCTTCCAATCCATGAACATGGAATGCCTTTCCATTTGTTTAGGTCTTTTAAAATTTCTTTTAGCATTGTTTTGTAGTTTTCTGCATATAGGTCCTGTACTTCTTTGTTTAAATTAACTCCTAGGTATTTGAGTCTTTTTGTTGCTATTGAAAATGGAATTTTCCTCCTGATTTCCTCCTCAGGTTGCTCAGTACTAGTGTACAAAAACATTACTGATTTTGGCATGTTGATCTTGTATCCTGCCACTTTGCTGAACTCATTTATTAGTTCAAGTAGCTTTGTTGTGGATACTTCAGGATTTTCTAAATACAGGATCATGTCATCTGCAAACAGTGAGAATTTTACTTCCTCTTTTCTTATTTGGACACCTTTAATTTTTTTGTCTTGTCTAATAGCCCTGGCTAGAACTTCTAGTACAATGTTGAATAACAATGGTGACAGTGGGCATCCTTGTCTTGTTCCTGATCTTAGAGGGAAAGCTTTCAACCTTTCCCCATTGAGTATGATGTTGGCTGTGGGTTTTTCATATATGCCTTTTATCATATTAAGGAATTTTCCTTTTATTCCTATCTTTTGAAGTATTTTTTATCAAAAAAGGATGTTGGATTTTGTCGAATGCATTTTCTGCATGTATTGAGATGATCATGTGGTTTTTTCCTTTCAATTTGTTAATGTGGTGTATTACATTGATTGATTTTCTTATGTTGAACCAACCTTGCATACCAGTAATAAATCCCACTTGGTCATGATGTATAAGTCTTTTGATATGCTGTTGGATTCGATTTGCAAGTATTTTGTTTAGAATTTTTACATCTATGTTCATTAGAGAGATTGGTCGATAATTTTCTTTTCTTGTGGAATCTTTATCTGGCTTTGGTATTAGGGTGATGTTGGCGTCATAAAATGTGTTGGGTAATTTTCCCTCCTCTTCAATTTTTTGGAAGGTTTTAAACAGGATTGGTGTTAATTCTTTTTGAAATGCTTGGTAGAATTTACCCGTGAAACCATCTGGTCCTGGACTTTTCTTTGCTGGGAGATTTTTGATGATGGATTCAATCTCCTTAATTGTGATTGGTTTGTTAATTTTGTGTATTTCTTGTAGCGTCAGTGTAGGTTGGTTGTGTGTTTCTAGAAATTTGTCCATTTCATCGAGGTTGTCTAGTTTGTTGGCATATAGTTTCTCATAATATCCTCTTATGATTCTTTTTATTTCTGTGAGGACATTTGTAATTTCCCCCCTTTCATTTCTGATTGTATTTATTTGTATCTTCTCTCTTTTTTTTCTTTGTTAGTCTAGCAAGGGGTTTGCCAATTTTATTGATCTTCTCAAAGAACCAGCTTTTGGTTTTGCTGATTTTCTCTATTGTTTTTCTGTTCTCATTTTCATTTATTTCTGCTCTAATCTTTATTATTTCTTTCCTTCTGCTTGCTTTGGGATTGGTTTGATGTTCTTTTTCTAGTTTCTCTAGTTGTTCAGTTAAATCTTTGAGTTTAGCTCTTTCTTGTTTTTTAATATAGGCATTTAGGGCTATAAATTTCACCCTCAAGACTGCCTTTGCTGTATCCCATAAGTTTTAATACGTTGTGTTCTCATTTTCATTTGTCTCAATATATTTACTGATTTCACTTGCAATTTCTTCTTTGACCCCCCGAATATTTAAGAGTGTGTTGTTCAGTCTCCACACATTTGCAAATTTACTTTTTTCCTGTCTGTTATTGATTTCTAGTTTCATTCCATTATGATCTGAGAAGGTGCTTTGTACAATTTCAGTCTTTTATATTTATTGAGAGCTGTATTGTGACCTAACATGTGGTCTATCCTGGAGAAAGATCCATGGGCACTTGAGAAGAATGTATAACCCACTGAGTTTGGATGCAGTGTTCTGTATATGTCTGTTAAGTCTAACCTGTTTATCATATTGTTCAAGTTCTCTGTTTCCTTGTTGATCTTCTGTCTAGTTGTTCTATCTAATGATGTGAGAGGGGTGTTGAAGTCTCCGACGATTATTGTAGAAATGTCTATTTCTCCCTTCAGTTTTGCCAGAGTTTGTCTCATATATTTTGGGGCACCCTGGTTAGGTGCGTAGATATTTATGACTGTTATATCTTCCTGGAGGATCGTCCCTTTATTAATATATAATGGCCTTCCATATCTCTTATCACTTTTTTGCATTTAAAGTCTGTTTTGTCTGATATTAGTATAGCTACCCCTGCTCTTTTCTGTTTACTATTCGCGTGGAGTATCTTTTTCCAACCTTTTACTTTCAGCCGGTTTGTATCCCTGGGTCTGAGGTGAGTTTCTTGTAAGCAGCATATGGATAGCTCATGTTTTTTAATCCATTCTGTCAGCCTGTATCTTTTGATTGGGAAATTTAATACATTCACATTCAATGATATTACTGAAAAAGCACTACTTATTTCCTCCATTTTATTCTTTGGTTTTCATATGCCATGTTGTTTTTGTCTCCCTTTTTACTCTTGGTTATCCTTTCTGCTTTTCTTTCTTCTATACTCTCCTCCAAGCCTCTCTCTCCTGTTTTTTCTTTCAGGTTCTAAGGCTTCCTTTAATATTTCCTGCAAAGGTGGATTCTTTTTTGCAAACTCTCTTAGCTTCTGTTTGTGAATACTTTATACTCAACTTCATATTTGAAGGACAGTTTTGCTGGATAAGGAATTCTCAGGTGGCAGTTTTTCTCTTTCAGTTTTCTAATTGTATCATACCACTGTCTTCTCGCCTCCATGGTTTCTGAAGAGAAATCTGCACTAAGTCTTACTGGATGTCCTTTGTACTGATCTTTTGCTTCTCTCTTGCTGCTCTTTTACATTTGGCGTTCTGAATAGTACGTGTCTTGGTGTAGGTCTATTTGGATTTATTCTCATTGGGGTACGGTGTGCTTCTTGGACATGTAAGTTCATTTCTTTCGTGAGAGATGGGAAATTTTCAGCTATTATTTCCTCAAATACTCTTTCTGCCCCTTTTCCTTTCTCTTCCCCTTCTGGAACTCCCATGACACATATGTTGTTGTGTTTTGTGTTGTCCTTCAACTCTCTGAGCCCCTGCTCAATTTTTTCCATTCTTTTCTCTCTATATTCTTTTCTCTTTTCAATTTTAGCTGCTCTGTCTTCAGTATCACTTATTCTTTCTTCTATCATTTTGAGTCTGCTGTTGTATGCCTCAAATGTGTTTCTGACTTCACCTATTGTGTCTTTCATTCCTGAACTCCGTCACTTTTCTGTTCAGGATTTCAAATTCTTCTTTGCGTTCACTCAATGTCTTCTTGATGTCTTTTATCTCTTTATATTGTCTTTCATCCCATTAATTTGATTTTGGAAATTTGTGCTCATCTCACTAATTAGTTCTCTCAAATTCTGCATCTCTTCTGAGATTTTGATGTATTCCTTTTCTTGAGCCATGTCTTCTGTTTTCTTAGTATGGCTCATAATTTTTTGCTGGTGTTTAGGCATCTGGTTAGTTTGTATTTTACTTAGATGCTCTATCTCTTTCTCTTTTATAGGGTTTTAGTGGCAGGAGGCTGTGAGTTACCACAGCTCTTTGATTTTTGGCTCAACCTTGATTGTTAGGATTGTCCTGCTGGTTGCTCAAAACTGGGCATTGGACCCAGTAATTGGTTGTAGAGTCGTTTCCTATGGCCTTGGGCAGGGAGGCTATAGAGGCTAGAAAAACCTTCTCCTATTTGATTTTAAATTTTCTTACGTGCACTTCCTTGGTCTGCCAGGAGATGACACTCGTTGGCAGCTCTCAATTCAATGCCTGGTTGGAGTGTATTTGTTGCCACACCGACCAGATCACTGTGATAGAGCTTCCTGTCTGGGGGCTAAGAGCCTTGTAATTCAAATTTTCTGAGACAGTTCTCCAGTCTTCTCTGGTAGCCCCCTCCCTCCTTTTCCCAGCTAGGAAATAGTTCCACTGCCCTCTGAATCCTCAACAATCAGTCCCTGTTAGTAGAGGAGGAGATTGGGAGGTTTGTATATCTTTAGCCCCTTGCAGGCTCCAAGGCAAACAATGGTGCAGTCCCACACTGCCTGGAAGGGCTCTCTGGACAGGGCAGACCAAACCTGCAAGTCAAAAGCAGGGTCAGCCCCAGGCTCTCTCTCCCTTCTCCTGTGGAGTCCTCAACAATTAGTCCAGGCTAGAAGAGAGGGAGGTTGTGAGGATCAGACTTCTCCAGTCCTTCCTAGGCTCCCAGGGCAAACCACTGTGTGGAAGGGTCCGTGGGGCTCCACAGCCCAAATTTGCAGATCAGAACCTGAGTCAGCCTAAGGCTGTGCCCCTCTCTCAACCCTTTCCGGGAGTGGTAGATACCTGGAGCCCACTTTGTCTGTAGTCACAGGCCCAGAGGCCCGAGAATTCTAAAGAGTGTGGGGGAGGGTGTTGGCAGCAGCAGCTGCTGCTGGCTCCAGCTCAAGGTTCTGTCGTCGCAATTTCCCTCTTTTGTCCCTCTCTCCTCTGGGTGGTGTGCAGCCTTCACCTGCTGTCCTAAACCCTAGAAGATCTATCTGGAGGCTGTTTCAGCCTGTCCTCTAGCTATTTTTCTGGAGAAAAGATTCCTGTGTCCTACTAGTCCGCCATCTTCCCGGAAGTCTCCCACTTTTTTTTTTTTTTTTTTAATCTTTTGGTCTTCAAGCTGATATTTTTCAAATAAATTTTATCATATTAAAAAAATTTTTTATAAGTTTTCCTAAGTGAGAGATTAGGCTGGAAACACATTGTCCTGTCATTATCAGAATTTTTACATTTGGGTGGTAAGTCTAGCACACATTTTCCTCACTTGAAAACTTTTTAAATATTTTGCTTTATAAAAAATGTATTTCTTATGTAAACATATCCACAAACATATGTGAAAGACACTTTATTGCTAAATAATTGATGAAAACTGGAAAAAGCAAGTGATCTGGACAAGGCTACTCAAATTGTTGTCCACAGACCAGTATCAGTAGGCATACATAATCTTTGCTCTTTGTGTGTGATGATATGTCAGAAAATGAAAGTGAACTTTTAGAAACTTTTATAGCAATATATTTATACTTCCACATAACTTTTAAAATATTCTTACTAAAGTATCAGTCTAAACCCAATTGGAAATTTAAATAATAAAAGGGTCCATTGCCAAAGATAATGTGAAAACAACTAATTTCCAGCATTTTTTAAAAGATTTATTTATTTATTTATTTCTCCCCCACCCCTCGTTGTTTTGCGCTCACTGTCTGCTCTCTATGCATTCTTCTGTGTCTGCTTGTCTTCTCTTTAGGTGACACCGGGACCCAATTCTGGGACCTTCTGGAGTGGGAAAGAGCGCTCAATCTCTTACACCATTTCAGCTCCCTGGTCTTCTGTGTCTTATTATCTCCTCTGTGTCTTTTTTTGTTGTGTCATCTTGCTGCACCAGCTCTCTGTGCGGGCCAGCACTCTTGCGTGGGTCAGTACTCCACATGGGCCAGCTTGCCTTTCACCAGGAGGCTCTGGGATTCGAACCCTGGACCTCCTACATAGTAGGCAGGAGCCCAATCGCTTCAGCCACATCCGTGTCCCTATTTCCAGCATTTTTAATCATCTATTTTGAGCATTACTTTTAAGAAACAGACTAGTTCAACAGATCCAGATTGAAATCAACTGCTGTATTGCAAAATAAAGAATGTGTTTTTGAGTGTGTGCAGAGTGGTACACAATTGCACAGGAATTGTAAACATTAATTATTATCATTATCCATAATGGTAATGGTAGATATACTAAGCCTGCCAACAGTTAACGTAACTCTCCATTGATTTGTAACTATTGGATTTATCGCAATTGTTATTAAAGTCTAAAAGTTTCTTGAATCATGTATTTTAGTCACTTTGTCTTGACAATACCAATTGGTAATTTTTTAATGTATGAGTAATTTTGGTGTAATTTAAAAGTTAAGTGATTAATTTAATTTTTTCCTACAGCAAAAATATTTCTCCTGCACTACTGTTTTATGACCTTTTTCAATTTCTTTGTTTTTCTTCTAGGAATTGGCTATTCTATGTCAGTCTTAGGCCCTGCGATTGGCTATGTGTTGGGAGGACAACTGCTAACCATGTATATTGATGTTGGTATAGGACAAAGGCAAGACAATATCCATTTTTTTAAATCTAAATTTATTTTTATTTTAATAAATAGACTGATCATTTTCCCAGTATTTCCTGAAGATTGCATGAGGTATTTTTCAGGAAACAAAACTAAATACTTATAATTTTATTATAACATCTTATTTGGGCTATTTTGCTTCATGAATCACTGCCATATCATCTCTTAGTATAATGCATTCATAAATGCTTAATTTATGTGCTTAATAGAGTCACCTGATGAGATTTTGGAAAATACACGTTTAGGACCTCATTCATTGTTCAAAAACAAGAATTCCATCAAAATTACTTATGTTTTCAGTAGATTTAGATTGTAGAAAATAGCCTGAAGAGTCTCAGGGAGCTATGATTTTCAGATTAAGTTCTATAGTAGTTCTGGTTTTGATTGGTGATCATAATTGTGCTGCTTCAATAATTGTGTCACAATTATTGAGAATAATAATAGGCAATATTTATTGATCCCATACAATGTGCCAGGCAACATGCATCCTGTGTGTTATCTTATTTAATTCTTTCAATAATCCAATGAAGTAGACGATACACACAGCTGGTGGAGGAATTGTAACTGCACAGTCCTGTGAGCAATGATTAAGGAAATATGTTTATGTTTATGTTTATGTGATGTGCTTGTGAGCGTTCATCCTAGGTTAATCCTTGAAGATTATATAAAAAGGTGTGCAAGGGAAACCCTTGAAGCAGAGAGCTGGGTTTTAAGAAAGGACATTTTTATGAAAGGAATTAGATGAGCTGTAGGGGTGGTGTGTTTTTGAAAAGAGACTATTATAAAAAATATGAGAAAGATTTTTTTCAAAACTATTAATAAGTGAATCTTAAGAATAACTTTCTTAAAAATAAAAATGCTTAATAAGTTTACATTTAAAAGAATGCCATAATTGAAACAAGGTATATGAACATTTACTATGGATCACTTATTTGTTGATGGAATATATTTAATTTAATATAGTAGAGGAAGAAAACTTAGCCAAACTTAGACAAAGTGTTCAGGTAGCCTATGTATATGATTTCAAATATTCAGTACACTTATATTTACTATTAAGCAATTTAAGCCTTTATGCCATATTTGCCATTTTTGAAATAACTTGTGAACCATTCTTTTCATAACTCATTTATGTCTGTTACCTGTTGTCTGATTCATCACAATGGCACTAGTTGAAATTTTGGATATACAATAATATTCTACTATATGCATTTGAATTGTAAAACACATAATTATCATAATGAGTTTTAATTAATATAGAGCTTCCTTTTATCTCTTTTTTTCTATCATACAGCATTGATATCACTGAGAATGATCCACGCTGGCTGGGGGCCTGGTGGATAGGATTTCTTTTGGCTTGGCTCTTTGCTTGGTCTTTGATAATACCTTTTTCTTGGTTTCCAAAACATCTACCAGGTAAACATTTCTTTCTTTAAAATCGTATTTTACTCTGATTCTAGACCAGGTGTTACTTTCTCTATGATTAATAAGAATTCTGGAAAATTCACCTTGTTTGTTGTATAGAGAATCTCAGCTGCCTACCTATATGTGTAAATGTTTGAATACCTGTTTTTATTTTAGAAAATATTTTGAAGCAATCTTAATATTGTATATTTTCTTTATTCCCAGTTAATAATCAACAAAACTGTTGTTTGTATTCCACTCCTTATTACTTACTAAATTTTTTTCTTTTTTTCTGTCCAGAATCCCACTTTATATTAAATACAAGATACTTTGCATTTAGTTAGTCACAATTTTGAGAGCCAGTCTGCCTTTAACCATACATATTAATTATTTGCAGACAAAAATGCAAGTACTTATTTTTAATTATCACCAAAATCAGGCTTCATTTTTTCCACGGTATTTTCACCTTAAACAGTCTGTTCAGTAAAGAAAATGTTAATAGAAAAGAATATCCATTTCTCTCTGTGTGAGATTTTGCTACTATAGAATCTCATAGTTCAAATATATATCTCTAGAAGTATTTTTCTCTAAACTGAAGGTTTTAGTTGTTTCCATTGTCATGGCAATAGGATAAATTGAGTTTTAGAAGTGGGCAAAAGAAAAGTTGGTAGAGTAGCAATAGGTGAACTCATTGATTCTTTTCTACTCTGGCCATTTCACCTTATAATTCCATGTATTGACTATTTTCTCAGACTTATTGGCAGTGTAATTTTTAGAAATCAAAGGGACATACTAGTACATGGAAAATATTATTTCATCTGTCAAGCTTGTTAGAAAAAAGAGAATAAATGTAAAAAGGCTCAGAATTGCCTTGTTTACTGTATAAAGGATGAAAAGAGAACCATTTGAAAGGAAGAGAAAAATGTTGTGAGATTTTTAAATGCAGAGAATAAATATGTGGTCACAGCAAAATTGTCTCATTTTAATGTTTAGACCAGTTGAAACTTCCTTTGATAGTGGTATTGAATACTAACTCTTAGGACTGCCAGATTACAGCCATAAATATTTATACTATATAGTTGACAAAGAGAGGGACTGGCCTCTTGTTATGGAATTTATATACTTATAGAAGTAAGTGTCAATTAAAAAGTAAACTTAAAAAATGAAGATTGAAGTGATATAGTAAGTATATTTGCTATTTTTTAGGAACAGCAGAGATTCAAGCTGGAAAAATTTCCCAGGCTCATCAGGATAAGAAGAATAGTTCCATACAAGAAGGAGACGAGAATTCTGGAAAAAGCATTAAAGATTTTCCAACTGCTCTGAAGGTAAAATAAAACTTTTAAAATACATATACATATGTTTGAGAATGCCAAACCAATAGTCTTTTCTTGTGAAAGAGATGGTAGTTAGCAGCAATGTGTTTGAGGTTAAAGAAACAAGTGTTATGAGGCATTTTGTTGTACTCAGCAGAAAAGCATTCTTTCTCTTTAGCACTTTAAACGTTTTGTAATAGGGGAGTTTGTAATTTTAATTTTTTAAGATTTGAAATCATTTACTTTTCATTATTCATTTATCTCCTTCTTGGTTAAAATCTTTCAAAGTATTTTTATTTCTCCACTCAGCCCATCTTCCTTCCAGCTCTCCCCCTGCTTCACCCACACATGTGTATTTTTGTGTTTTGAGATTATTCATGTTTCTAAATTCCAATTACTATAATTTTCTATTACACTAATTCTGTTCTATTTCATAAATTTTTATGTAATTTATATTATAAATTCTAATTTACATTGTCATCTTTTGTTTAGACTTAACCACTATATATTGCAAGAGTCATTGCTCACCACTGCTTTTATTTTTTATTTTTTCATCCTCTCCTACTTTGAGGTCTCTATTCTAATTCAAATGTCTATGGATTCAGCATTTCATTAGGGATTTTTCTCAGATAGGATACCTTCTAAGAATCCCTAAATGTTTAAGTAATATTTTTGACTGAGTGAATACTTTCGAATCAAACTCCTTTAAATCCCAGTCAGTCTTTATAAGAATAGTCTCATAATTCTTGTGTGAACTGAGGGAGGAGGGGGCAAAGTCCAAATTCTATAGGGTAAGCCACAAGTTGAGAGTTCTAATGATTGTTTTAAATGAATTCCCCAGATGAAGCTAACTGGCTGAAGTAGAGATGGAAATACTCTCTTCTGACTGTTGAAATCATCACTTCTCCTTTTAAAGCATTCAACTGATTGGATGAGACTTCTCTCATTGTTGAAGGCAATCTTATCAGTTGATTGTAGATGTAATTAGCCACAAATGCATCAACTTACTGATGATTTAAATCCACAAAATATCCTTACAGTAACAATCAGGCCAGTGCTTGCTTGACCATACAAATTGACACCATAACCTGACCAAGTTGACCCATGAACTTAACCATTACAGTCCACCCCTGGTCAAATGTGGCACCCACATACTTCTCCTTAAACCAGGGGTTCTTAACAAGGGGTCTGTGAGCTTGAATTGAAATTCAAAAAATCATTATTCTTGTGGGGACATGTTGGTGTGGGTATGATATATTTATTAAATAATATATAGTTTAGTATGGACTTAGGAAGGGGTCCATGGTTTTCACCTGACTGGCAAAGGGGTCCGTGGAACAAAAAAAGTTAAGAACCCCTGTCTCCAACTATACTTAATCTCTAAATAAAACCAATAACAGTGATATTTTTGCCTAACAATACTCAACTGCCCTGTGTACAACTGGAAACACAATAGCTTTCCTCAGATAAGGTACAAGTCCTTAGAAAATATTCACTCTTAAACTTGATAGCCTATAAGTTAACTACTATGACATGAAGCCAATGCAACTTATGTCATATGATAAGGGGATAAAATAAGAATGAAAACAAGGATATTTGCTCTCTGTATATGAACAAGCATACTCATAACAAAACGAGGAGGAAATATTCATAACCGTTACAGTCCTCATTTCTGTAACTGGTTGTATTAGTTAGGCAAAGGGGTGCTGATGCAAAATACCAGAAATTGGTTGCTTTTTATAAAGGGTATTTATTTGGGGTAGAAGTCCACAGTTGCTCAGCCATAAAGCATAAGTTTCTTCCCTCACCAACGTCCATTGCCTTGTGTTGGAGCAAGACAGCTGCCGATGTTTGCCAGGGTTCAGGCTTCTTGGGTTCCTCTCTTCCCGGGGCTCCATTTCTCTCTGGGCTCAGCTCCTCTGTTTCCTCCAAAGGTCAGCTGTAGACTATGAGGCTCTCTAGGCTTTGCCTCCCTCCACAAGGCCAGCTATAGACTCTCAGGTGAATGGCTCATCTCTTTTCCCAGGGCCTTCTCTCCTTCCTCACAATCAAGCTCTCTTACTTCCCAGAGGCTCCAGCTCAAGATTCCAACATCAGAACTCCAACTCAAACCACCCCCTACTCTGTCTTTTGCCATGTCTTTTATCTTTGAGTCCCACCCACCAATGGGTGGGGCTCAATGCCCTACTGAAGTGGCCCAATCAAATCCCTAATCATAACTTAATTATGTCCAGATTAACAGATCAGTTTACAAGCATGATCCAATTGTATTTTTGGAATTCATAACTATATTAAACTGCCAAACTGCTACACTGGTCATGTGGCCATAACTCCTATTTATAACTACATTCTTCCACTACCCATTTGTATTGCCTTTACATTCAGTAATCACCTAAGCTGTCCATGATTCTTTGCCTGGTGGGGTGACTCAAACCTTCATTCCTGAAGTTTCTGGGCCATTGAGAGTCCTGCATGAATTGGGTTGTGCAGTTTTCCATTGACTTTAATCACAGGACATGGTAATACTAAGAGAGGCCCTAGGGGATCCTCTTTATTCCAGGCAAATTCTTTCTTACCTCCATTGTATAGTTGTAGAACTAATTCCCCATGACAGTCAGGTCCATCTTCCTAGCCAATACAGTAATTCCCTTCTTTGCCTGTTGACTCAGAGGCATGAGGAACCCAAAGTGGCCAGGTGGCAGTCTTAACTTTACTTCAGTGGAATCATTGTTATGTCTCCTAGTGGAAGCACTACTCCTTTTTGAACTAAGACCTGTAGATCAGCTGAGTTTAAGGTTATAGGAACACGAAGCAAAAATTATCCTGGTGGATCAGTAGGGATAATAGTAAGTGGTGCCATTCCCATTTCCACCCCTTGATTCCTGGACCCATAAATTTTAGTGTATTAGTCAGGGTTCTCTTAGGAAACAGAATCAACAGGAAATATCTGTCAATAATATAAGAGTCTCTCACACGACCATGGGGATGCACAAGTCCATGTTCCTCAGGCAGGCTGCAAATGAGTCTCTCTGATGAAAGTCCAATGAAAGGTCCTTGTTGAGTTTCTGGGAGAAGTTGGCTGTCCAAAGACGAGCTGGGAAATTCTCTTTGAATGTTGAAATCACTTCCCCTTTTAAGGCATTCAGCTGATTGGATAAAAGCATCACCCATTGCTGATGCAATCTCCCTGATTGATGCAGATATAATCAGCCATCCATGCAGTAAACTCACTGGTGATCGAAGTCCTTAGATGCTCTTGTATTACAATTAGCCCTGTGCTTGCTGGACCTAACACCTGGACACCATTAGCTGGCCGAGTTGACACATTAGCCTAACCATCACAGTCCACCCCTTGTCAATTGGCAACCATGCACATTACCCTAAACCATACCTAGTCTCTAAGTAAAAACAATAACAGATAAGCATACATATATATTTTCGCCTAACAATGTTCAACTCCCCTGCTTACAACCAGAAACACATTAATTCCCCACAGAATAGGGTGCAAGTCCTTGGGTAATATTCACTCTTAAACTCGACATCCTTAAATATTATGATGTGAAATTAATACAGCTTTTCATATGATAGGGGAAAAGATTGGGGAAGAATATGAAGAAATTCGTTTTGTGTACATATACAATCATACTCATAATGAAACAAGGAAGAAGGGTCCATGACTATTACACTCCTCATTTCTGTAACTGGTCATGTGGTCAAAGTTCATATTTATCACTACCTTCTTCCACTACCCATTCCATGTTCCCGTTACCTTCAGCAAGCACTTCAGCTGGCCGTGGTTCTTTGCCTGGTGGGGTGACCCAAACTTTCATTCCTGAAGATTCTGGGCCATTGTTAGTCCTACTTGAATTGGTTTGTTGCAATTTCCCATTGACTTTAATCACAGGGCATGGCAGTACTAGGAGACACCCTAGAGGATCTCCTGCATTCCAGGCAAATTCTTTTTTACCCCCATTATGTAGATGTAGTCCTATTTCCCCTTGATAGTCAGGATCAATCACCCCAGCCAGAATAGTAATTCCCTTCTTTTCCTGTTGATTCACAGGTAAGAGGAGCCCAAAGTGGCCAGGTGGCAGTCTTAACTTCCAGTTTAATGGAATCATTGTTGTGTTCCCTGGTGGCAGCACTCCTCCTTTTGGGACTAAAACCTATAGAATAGCAGAGCTTAAGGTTGCAGGGACAGGAAGCAAAAATTTTCCTAGTAGGTCACTAGGGGTAATAGTGACTGGTGCCACTCCCATTCCACCCCTTGATTCCTGGACCCATGAATCCTGGTTATTAGAGAAACAGCACCATAGAGAGGATGCCGATTTAGAGTATATGCAACCTCCTGGAGAACATTGCCCCAGCCCTGCAAGGTACTGCCCCTAGTTGTCACCATAATTGAGTCTTCAAAAGGCCATTCCACCATTCTATGAATACAGCTGCTTGAGGATCATGGGGAACATGCTAAAGCCAGTGAATTCCATGAGCATGTGCCCATTCCTGTACTTCATTTGATGTGAAGTAGGTTCTTTGATCAGAAGCAATGCTGTGAAGAATACCATGATGATAGATAAAGCATTCTGTAAGTTTACAGATGGTAGTTTTGGCAGAAGCATTGTGTGAAGGGAAGGCAAACCCATATCCAGAGGATGTGTGTGTATTCCAGTTAGAACAAAATGCTGCCCCTTCTATGATGGAAGTGGTCCAATCACCTTGGACCTGGTAGCAGGCTGATCACATTGCGGGATGCTGCCATACTGGTGGACTATTGTTTGTCTCTGCTGATGGGAGATAGGGCACTCAGCAGTGGCTGTAGTCAAGTTGGCCTTGGTGAGTGGAAGCCCATGTTGCTTAGCCCATGCATAACCTCCATCCCTACCCCCATGGCCACTTAGTTCGTGAACCTCTTGGGCAATGACAGGTGTGGCTGGGGAAAGAGGATGACTGGTATCCACAGAATGAGTCATCCACTTGATTATTAAAATCTTCTGCTGCTGAAGGTACTCTCTCATCAGCATCCATGTGGGATGCAAATATCTTCAAGTTTTTGCCCACTCAGAAAGGTCTGTCCACATAACTCATCCCCAGACCTCTTTGTCAACAAAAATTGACAATCATGTTCCTTCCAATTCCCTGACCATTCATGCAAACCATTGGCAGCAGCCCCTGAATCAGTATACAAATGCACCTCTGGCCATTTCTGCTTTCAATTTTGAAGTTCCACACACTGGTAGGATTTCCCTTCACCCCTGTCCTTTAGGTATATCCTAGAAATGGACTGCAGTGCTGCAGCTGTCCACTTTCCGGTGGTACTGGTATGTCATGCAGAGCCATCTGTATGTCACTCATGTAGGCGTGAGTTTCTCTTCCTTAGTCAACTCCCCAAGAGGCCATAGGTGTAGGCTGGGAAGGAGAAAATGTGGCAGAAGTGAGGATCAAAGACATTTGGGCCACTTCCTCATGTAACTTGTGCCTTGAAGACCTACTCAAGGCCTATCTGCTATATACCATTTCCATTTATGATGGTGTGCTGCTGTGCATGCCCAGGTTTATGGCTTGGCAGGTCAGACAATGCCCAGCTCATGATAGGCAACTCATATCCCACAGTAACTTCCTTTCATTCAAGGGGCTCTGGGTCTTTGTTTCTATAATTCAAGTTAGACCTTTGGTCACTTGACCTAAAACTCTTCTACTTATACAGATCATGTAAGAATTTAGTAGACTGCCCATCTATTTTTACTTTTAGGTACCCCATGATCTAGAACAAATGACATTGGTCTCTGCAAGTGAGACTTTTTGATTGCTGCTTTGAGACTGCTGTGCATTATGGTAGCCACACCCACCTTGTTTTTGAAGATTAAGTGCTACCACTTGGCTTCTGCCAACCTGCGATCCCATCATCCCCATTGTATTTAAGTGTCCAAGTTCAGTGACAGCAGTTTCCAAGGTAATACCTGACCTACACAGAAGAGCGGCCACAGAGGTCTTCAGGATGATAGAGTTAGTCTCACAAATTTACCCCTCACAGTCCTGGTGAAAGGTATGTCCTTTGGACATTCCTGGGCTGGTTAAGCAAGTCTTTCATGATAAATCTACTCTTAACATTCCAATATCTGTAAGCCTTTGGATCTCCTCATCTACATTATACCAGGACACTTCTGGCATTTTGACCTCAGGCAATGTGGGCCACCATTTGGTCCATGTTTCAGCCAGCCATCTGATCAAACTGTTACAACACTGAATCCAGAATCTTTGCTTAGTGGGCCCATATCAATAAATTCAGCCTCATCTAACTTTATATTCTTTCTGCCATTATTCCATATTCTTACCTTATATTCCCACACATATTTCCCTGATTTACCTTTAAATATTTTGGAAAAAATCATTTAGTTCATTTGCAGTGTAGTGCACCTCTTCATGGGTCACACTTTATACCTCACCTTTTGGGGCCTGTTGGGACTTCAGTCTAGTTTTAGGTCTAGAAAAAAAGAGGGGTTGGGGGTGGGAGTCACAAGAAGAATTAGTGCAGGACATTCCATTGCAGTTTCATCTGGTGAAACAAGATTAATCTCTTCAGACAGAAGTGTGAGGGCTGTTTCATCAGAGTAAGTGGTTAGAAGTTTATCTTATAAGCATTAAGTGGCATATCCAGTGGTGATATTTTGCACATCTCTATTGCCAACTCATGTCATGGACTATCAGTGCCATCTTGATTGTTGAAGTCATCAGTGCCTTTGAATCTATAACCAGATTAGAGAAACAATTACAAAAGCCCCAGGATTATTTAAGGAGTGTCATCCTTAAAATTCTGTTTCTCAAGAACTATTCCTGGTACCGAAGCTGTTATTAGTCAGGGTTCTCTAGGGAAACAGAACCAACAGGAGATATCTGTAAATATATTATGAGTTTTTTATAAGAATTGTCTCATGTGACTGTAGGAATGTGCAAGTCCAAATTCTGTAAGGCAGGTGGCAAACTGGGAACTCTGATGAAGGTTTTAATTGAATTCCCCAGAAGCTGGCTGGCTGAAGTAGAGATGAAAATTCTCTCTTCTGACTACTGAAATCATCACTTCTTCTTTTAAAGCCTTCAACTGGATGAGACTTCTCTCATTATTGAAGGCAATCTCATTAGTTGATTGTAGATGTAATTAGCCATAGATGCTATCAATGTACTGATGATTTAAGTCCAGGAAATAACACAGTTACAATTAGGCCAGTGCTTGCTTGATAATACAAATTAACACCATAACCTGTCCAAGTTGACATATGAATTTAACTATCACACACTAGATTATGTCTCAGTATGTGTTTGTTTATTTTCATTATTCTTTCATGATCATTTTCAATCTAAAGACAAGTATTTTCTACTATTGCTACTATTTTTTTTTTTCCAATTTTTTATCTCTTCCTCAGGTACTTTTTCTCCTTTTGGCTCTTCTGTTATTTTTATGGTAGATCATTTGAGTCTGTCTGTATTAGTCTGTCAAAGGGGTGCTGATGCAGAATACTAGAAACCTTTTGGCTTTTATAAAGGGTATATATTTGATGTAAAATCTCACAGTTGCAAGGCCGTAAAGAGTCCAACTCAAGGTTGTTTTCTCATCAAAGTCAGTTGTCACATGTTGCAGCATCTCTGACTTGTCTCTCCTTTCCTTCTGGGTTTTCCAGTCTTCTCTCTCTCCTGGTTAGGTCTCCTCTCTCAGGGCTTTCCTCACAAGGTGAGCTGTAGGCTATCAGGCAATGATGTGGTTGAATCAAAAGCCCTAAATTGATTTTATCAAGTAAACTTAAATCCTTTGAATTTAATACAACCAAAGGATATCACACCCAGAGGAACATATCAGTTTGCAAATATAATCTTTCTCTTTTTGAAATTTGTAAGTAATCTCAAACTGGCACACCGTCTTTTTAAATCTCTTATCCTGTCTATTTGTGACATGTGTGTGTGTGTATGTGTGTTGCTGTTTTATGAAATATTTTTTTGCATTTAATATTCCAGAACTATAATTTGAGTTTCATTTTATGGTTAAATATATTTAAAACATTGCATATCTATACTCCCTTTTGATAGAGTAATAGAATTTTGAGATGTCTAGCAATTTAGAAACCTCTTTTTACTTGCCTAACCCTGTACGTGACCACCAAGTCCTTTACTCATGGAGCTAAGTACAAATTTGGTACTTACAGGCAATTCTTATCTTTTCTCAAGTCAAGTTCTTTATTTACTGGATGTAGAAATTCAAAACACAACAACAACACCAAATAGGAGTAGATTTATAGTATGGAGATACACAATAAGTGGAGGAAGGAACTTGGCTAAGCAGGCATTTTTCTCTTCTTCCCTGGTCTCTTGCATACTTGCACAGGATGAGAGTGCAGTCAACCTAATGAATTCTGTGAATTCTCTAAGCATCCCACATACAAATTTTCTCAGCATTGCACGTATAAATTTATTAATAATCCATAGTTATATTTTTTACTAGAGGAAATACTGAGATTATTGTATTGTGTTTATTGGACACTTGCCATTTCATAATGTTACCGTTTTAATGCTGCATTTTGCAGTACAATCATCAGTATTTGGTGAACTGTATTTTCTCTTTAGAATTTGATGAGGAATACTGTCTTTATGTGTTTAATTCTATCAACTACTTCAGAAGCCTTAATTACTACTGGATTTGCTACATTTTTACCCAAATTTATAGAAAATCAGTTTGGAATGTCGTCCAGCTTTGCAGCTACCCTTGGAGGTAAAACTTTTTAAAAATTTAATCTACTGATTTTACTTTGCCATAGCAAATGTTTGAGTATTAACATATAATTTTGGATAGCCCATTCCTTGAGACTTAAACTTTATATTGATTTTGATAAAATTTTCTGGTTTTCTGACATTAGATAATTGATAGTATGAACTTGAGAAATACAAAGGCTATATTACTAGAGAAAATATGTATTAATCTTAATGTTCAAAGCATTAATTTTAATAATTCTTTACTTTATGGGATTAAGCCACTTATGTATATAATTCTAAATCTGGTGAGTTCTTTCATATGTTAAAATCACATTGGTGATTGTTTTGATGTTTTCCAATTGTACAGATAATTGTACCAAATTACTGTGTATACTTGTGTGTTTTCTCACAGCCTGTGCCTTCTTTCTCTTTAGGGGCTGTTTTAATTCCTGGAGCTGCTCTTGGTCAGGTTTTAGGTGGTGCCTTTGTTTCAAAGTTCAAAATGACTTGTAAAAACACAATGAGGTTTGCATTGTTCTCATCTGGAATTGCACTTCTGCTGAGTTTTGTGTTTCTTTATGCCAAATGTGAAAATCAGCCATTTGCTGGTGTATCTGAATTATATAATGGGTAAATATATTTCCACTCTTCTTGATATTAATATCAAAATAATTAAGTATATATCTATATTCAGGCATATGCTTTCTTAAACAAGATGGTGAGGAGTGGTCTTTATTATTATTATTATTGGAAGGCTTTTCCTAGGTAAGTAGAATTTTTTTTAAATGTACATAATTGCTATCTTATAAGTTGGAAGTATTTATTTAGGGAGCATTTAAGGAGCAGCTATTATATATTGGATGCTATGCTTGACTCAGGGGTACAAAGATAAATACAAGAGAATCTTTGCCCTGAAGGAATTCGCACCCTAGGGAGAATTTCACATTTTATGTTATTGTTTTAAATTTTTTTAAATGGAGATGTCTTTCCCTATGGTAAAATTTTCTAATTAAGTGTGTTAAAAAAGGACTGAAAGAAAAATGAAAGTGATGTTCCAGTGATTATTGTAGAAAAAAAGAAAATTCTTGTTGTTCTGACATGTAAACATGTTTCTGCCTATAACTGGTTTCAGCAATTTATCTTTCTTTGCCTTATTTCTTTTGCTTTGAATCCTAAGCCTTGAGTAGTGGATGGGTGGTGTGGAGTGTGTGTGTATTACACAATGGCATATTTTATAGCCTGTTCAGAAAGACTGCTGCTTTAGAAGCTTCACTATATTTGCTAGAGGCTGTGGAGAGAGGTCATATACCAGGTCAAGGAATCCATAATTTTGTGTAATATGTTAAGATATAAATAAAATATACTTTGGAAAAGTTTGCCAATAGCAATTATCAAGATTTGCAATTGCTGTTCATATCTAAGTCATTCTTTTCCATTAGTGAAATGCTAAGTGTCTACAGCATTGATAAACTCATCTCTATTTGTTCAATGCTTCCTATGGCAGACCTCTAGAATGGTATTCCTACTCTCAAGGAGTTTATGGTATAGCAGTAGAGATTAGAAAAAAAACTGTTAATGAACATTGAATTAGGTAATGGGAAAATATAAAGTGCTATGGGATTCAAAGGAAGAAGAGCTTTTTAATTTTATCTGAATAGAGTTGGAAAAGGCTTCATAGCATGACTGAGAAATGGAGTTTAAATATCCTATAAAGATACAAAGGATTTTAAGAGCTAAAAATGAAGAAGAAGGAATATGGTAAACCAAAGCATAAATGCTAGAAAGTGAAGGCTAAGCCAAGGAATGAGTTTGAGTGGAACTTAGGTTGCATGTCAGGAAATAGTGGAAAAATATCTGGAAATGCTGAAAAATAGGTAGACCTGATTTTCACCCCCATAACTCATCCCAAGGGACAACTTTTCTTTATGTTCTTGTTAAAAGAGCTGAGAGTTCTGGAGTGTTAACAGAATAGTTTATCACCTGACAGACAAAGTAGATATGAGTCCTTTGATATTTCCCACCTTAAGCAATAATCACTACCAAGTAAGTTGTCTTAGGCCTAATCAGAAAGGGAAGCAAGTGTGATGGTGCTAGTTTGAAATGCATGTGTGTGGGAGGAAGGGGCAGGGACTAGTCACCAAGAAACATTAGGATCATAGACAAAAGGATAAAACATAAGCATAAAGTTCTTAATGCAAATATTTCTTAGTAATTAAAAAAATTGAAAGCGGGAAACGGATGTGGCTTAGGCAACTGAGTTTCCCCCTACCACATGGGAGGTCTGGGTTGGGTTCCCCATGCCTCCTGGAGAAGTGGCACAAGACGGCGAGCTGGCGTGACAAGATGATGCAGAGATGACGCAACCAAGAGACAGTTAGGAAACATAATGAGAGATGGAACAAAGCAGGGAGCGGAGGTGGCTCAGGAGATTAGTGCCTCCCTCCCACATGGGAGGTCCCCAGTTCGGGTCCCAGTGCCTCCTAGAAAGAGAAAGCCAGTACACAACAAACGGACACAGCAAATGCAAAGAATGAGGGGGAGGGGAAAAATAAATAAATAAAATAAATCTTTAAAAAAAAATTGAAAGTAACTATACACATGCCTACACACACATACATGTATGTGTGTCTGTGTTTATAGATATAAATATAAAGATTTTAATGGTCACAAAGTAAGTGTGGCACTGTCAGATTATTTTTCTCTGTAGCCTTAAATTTTTAATTTTACTATTTGTATGCTGCATGTTAAAATATCCATAGTATGGACAGCTTAATCAAAATAGCCTCATCCAAGAAACATATGGGCAAGAAAAGGTGTATAAAAAAAAGAAAAGACTGATGACTTCAGGAAATGCCTCTTTAAGGAGTGGGAGGAAGAAGAAGGGGTTTTGGAGGAAGAAAGGGTTGTAGAGCAGTGTCTTAGTTTGCCATGGATGCTCTGATGAATACCACAAAGTAGGTTGGCTTAAACCATGGAAATTTATTGTCATATGATTTTGGAGGCTGGAAGTTTAAAACCAAGGTCTCAACAGGCCATGCTTTCTCCTAGAGTCTGTAGTGTTCTTCTGCTGGCTTGCACAATCCTTAGGGTTCCTTAACGTGCATCTCTGCCTCCATTGCATGGCTTCTCCTTCTGGCTTCTACTCCTCCTTCTTCATTATCTGTCTGTCTATCTAGATTTCCTCTCCTTACAAGGACTTCAGCCATATGGATTAATGCCAACCCTGATTCAATTTGACCTCATCTAAATAGTATTCTCAAATTTCCTCTTCACGAATGATTCTACATTTTAACTAATAATAACATCTTCAAAGTTCCTGTTTACAAATGGGTTCACATTCACACCACAAGAACTCAGATTAAGACTTGAACATTTTTTGGCGGGGAGACGTGATTCAATACCCAAAACATTGCAAAGCCATTTAAACACAGATGGGAAAAAAGAGCTTTTGCAGCTATGCATTAATAAATTGGACTTATTGATATTTAAGCTCTGCTTAACAGTATATCCAGAAAGCTTAAGATCAATAATACTGATAATTTCAGGGGATATTTTCTAATGAAATTTTAAATTAATTCATTATTAATATTTAATATACACATGGCACTGAATACAATGGAAAGGAGATTGTCTAAGTATATTTCTAGAAATCTGTTAGTTATTAAATATTCTCCTTGTTCTTATATTATCTTGACAACCTATAGGATCTTTGGATATTATTTTGATAATCAGTAATAGTAATGGTGATTTGTGATTTTTTTAATACCTAGAATTTCATAAAAATATGAAATATTACAATAATTACACATATTTTTCTGTATCTAGCCTAAGGCTAGGATTTCATTGCTTATCTGAAATAGCACCTTCAAGATGTATATATATTAAAATGTTTCAATGGTTTTAGGGAAACCTTTGGTATAGGCGTAACTCTTGAATAATAGTTTGAATTTAAATAAGTAATTAATGTTTAAATTCTATTACTTATAATAAACATGTTTCCCATATTTGTGTATACACACATATATATGCTTATTTATTTTAAGACAATTTTCTGAAGGTCACAATCTTCTGTTATTTTTTTAATGATAGTTTCATGAAGTAAGCCTTCACAAAGCATGTAAGTTAATATGACAGCTCTTTAATGGTAGGGCATATATGCTGTATTTCTTTGTTTTCCCTGTAGTTTTCATCATGCTGTCTTTAAACCTTGTAAAGTCTCAGTAATCGTTTTTATTAAGAATTATACTTTGGAAATTTAAAATATAAAAAATATTGCGTAAAACATATTTCCAGAGTTGTGGGGATAATTTTTCTTTAGTTGCTTTATTTGTGAATCTGTATTGTAAGCTATTTGTAGGCAGAAATTCTAAAGCATGCTTTTGTGAATAGAATCATGGTTGATTAAGACAAATCTGGTAGCAGACTATGAAACAGAGTGAGAAGAGACTCTAGGCAGAGGGGTAAATTATTTGCAATTTACCCTTTTTGATCCCTCCTTCAAACTCCCTCTCATTTGTTCCCATATTCTATTTCCAGTCCTTCTCTTTAATCTATTTCCTTCATTAAATTCTTGCTGCTTTCCATCCACTCTTTAAATATTGTCATTCTCCAACATAGCAATTATTACTTTCTAATACCTAGATAAATCATTCATTTATTGTGTTTGTCTGTCTCTCGGTACAAGAATGGTAGCTTCATGATGGCAGGGAATTTTATCTTCCCTCCCTCCCTCCCTTTTTCCTTCTCTCCTTTCTTCCCTCTTTCTTTCCCTCCCTCCCTCCCTCCCTCTCTCCCTTCCTTCCTTCCTTTTCTTCTTTCTTTCAGCTATATTTTCATCACTTTAAGTGGGGTCTAGCACGTAACTGTAACTCAGTATGTAGTCATTAAATAAATGAACTCCCAAGGCCTTTGAACTATTCTTACTCAATCTCATCAGCTCTGGCAGTTTCAGCTACTATTTATATGCTAATAACTATTAAAATACCTAGCTGCAGGCCAGATATCTTCACCAAATTTGTGACTCAATCTCCATATGTATAAAATCATCTCTTCCCTCAAACTGGTTCTCCTTCTCTGCAAACAGCAAGATAAGCACTTGGAGTTATTCTTTATTTCTTTACTTCCCTCCCTTCCTCCCTCCCTCCCTCCCTCTCTCCCTCCCTCCCTCCCTTCCTTCCTTCTTTCCTTCTCCCCCCTAACAGACTTGAGCCCAATCTCTGCCTGTGACTACTACATCCCAAATAAAGAGAATTCCAACTCCAAAAGCAGTGATGGGCAATGTGGATTTTACTGAAGCCTTTGTGAGGTGACAGAGGAGTCATAATGCTCCTCACAAGCTCTTTCCCGCAAGTCCTCTCCCCACATCCTCTCCTTCTTTCTGAAACCTTTCTTCCTCACCCTCTTGGAGTTACTCTTGACTCTTTCATCCTGTTCCCATCTTAAATCAATCAAACAAACATCAACTCTTACCGATTCCAAATCCAAAATATTTCTCCATTCTCTTTCCAGTAATCCAAATGTTGTATTTTAGTTCTCATTTATATTGTCACCACCTATTGTCTGGGATATCGTAACTGGTGCCCTTTCTTCAAATTTATTCTATGTACCAGTTCTGGGATTATTGCCCTAAAACATACATTTGACAATGTGACCTTCTCGTCTAAACGTATTTCAATATTTATATTTTGCAAAAAGATTAAAATCCATTGTTTTCAGCAAGGCCCAGGAGACCCTAAAAATCTGGTTCCTGACTCCTCAGCAAGTACATTTCCTATCATTCCATGTCTCAGACACCGTGCATACTTATCCATCTGTTTTGCACTCCTATATGCCTTAGTATCAGCTTTTTCCAAAGTGCCTTTTCCTTCCCTCTTACTCATCCTTTAAGACTCATCTCAGGCAGGAGGTCCTTCACTCTTCTTTAAACATTGGCTTGTTTTCGGTGTTTTTCATCAGTGCTTCTCAAATGTCTTTTGCAGATATGATACTGCACACACCGTATTAGTGTGTAATTATCTGTGCCCATTTCCATTCTTAGACTGAAATCTTTGGGGACAGAGAATATCTTATTCCTGTTTGTATTTCTCATACCTAAAATAGGGTCTACCACCAGCTTTATATATAATGGTTAAATGAATGAATAAATGAGTGATTGGGGGAAAATATTTCCTTAAGGTAATCCTTTATACAGAAGAACACTGTGCCTGGGGAACCAAGAGAGTTATATTTGATAATGAAAGAAAGTCACCTAATCTCTCTGGACCTCAGTTTCCCCATTGATATAAAGAGTAGACTCAATCCATGATTTTATTCATCCTTCCAGGTTTAAAATTCTAAAATGAATGGGGATACAAGGAGGAAGTCCCCGTAAGAGAAGTATGGAAAATGTGGATTGTGTAGCTTTTAAACTCATATTGTGTTCTTCTTGACATTGGGCTTGCACTGTTTTGAGTTGAGATTTTTAATTCCACACAAAATATTCACAATCATAATAAATGTAAATGCAAGAATACTCTTAAAACTTAAATACAATTGATCTCAAGCAATTCTCTGAGTGAGAATTTCCTTCCATTTTAGCAGGAAAGTTCTCCCATAACTAGTTTCATAGGTAGCACACACTTGACCAATCTGCCTTTTACCATTCACAAACCCATGGACTCTTGAGGGGCAATATCTGTAGCTGTCTTCTTTGATTTTTTTGTGTCATGTTAAAGAGAGAGTGGGGTGTGAAAAGTCTCATGGATAATACGTCAGTTCCAGATTTGAAATAGGGGCTACTTTGAAAGACATGGTTATTTTGGCCCTACCTTTCCTAAGCAGACACTTCGTCCTTGTTCTTATCCATTGTTTGATAAGAGAGTTAAAAATAAGATAGGAGAGAATAGGGGAGAACATGACAGCAGAAAGCTTACACTGGTTATATTTCCCTGCCTGCTAGTGATTTCCTGCAGTGGTGAATATATAAATAATTGACATATATTGACATAGGATGAGTGTGGTGATAGTGGCTTGTGCAAAGTTGGGAGTTTGCAAGATATCTTCTCTCTCTCCTTTAGGTCTTCTTTTTTCATCCTTCCTCTTTTTGCTGTTTACTTTTTGACTTTTGTCTGTCCTTGTCTATCACATGTACTTTTGTTTCTTCCTCTTTTACTCTATAATTAACTTATATATTGTTTTTAAAGCTGGCATTAGGAAAGATGACAGACACTTTTATGGTGACATATTCACTGCATATAGTTATGTTGAAGACATAAATCTCAACATTTAAACATGATGGAACAGAGTTCCATTGAAGTCATACTAAATTATGTGAATCTTTATTTGCATATTATATAAATAAAGAGGTTTTAAGTAAGGATTTTATTTTCTAACCTTGTTGACAAATGACATTGGAGTGTCTGCTCAAATGCCCCATCCTCACTCACAGAGACTGGCTTTGAATAGTGCATCTAAATTAGTGTCCCCTTCCCTTCTTCTCCATTCCAATGGTTGTCAATCCAGGGCCAATTTTGTGTCTCTGCCACATACCCCTCTGCTCCTTCCCCCAGGAAATTTCACAATGTCTAGGGACATTTTTTATTGTCACAACTGAAGGGAGTTTTACTGACATCTAATGGGTAAAGGTCAGGGAGGATGCTAAACATCATACCGTGCATAGGATCAGCTCCCCACAACAAAGAATTATCTGGCCCAAAATGAGAGACCTTGGTTTATTCCCTTACTCTGCCTCATTTTTCTTATCACTTGCAGACATTATATTATGTAGCTATTGCTTTAATTGCCTCTTTCCCTCACAAGAAGTTAAGCTATAAATGGGAAGGCAGGCATTTCCAACCCCCCTCCCCCACCCCCCTGAGATAGCTCCTTCTTCTCTTTGCTCACTGTTTTTGCTCATTGTTTGCACTTGCTATCTGCTTGTTATTTGTGCTCCTTGTTTTTGTTCGTTGTCTGCTCATTTTCTGTTTGTTTTTCTTGTTTGTTTTTTTTTTTAGGAGGCACCAGGAACTGAACCCAGGACCTCCCATGTGGAAAGCAGGCACTCAACTGCTTGAGCCACATCCACTCCCTTTTCAGTTTGTTTTTGCTCATTGTCTGCTCGTTGTCTTGCTCATTGTGTTTGCTCCTTATCTGTTTGTCTTCTTTAGGAGGCACTAGGAACCAAACCTGCAACCTCCCATGTGGGAGGCTGGTACCTAAAACTGCTTGAGCCACATCTGCTCCCCTAAGGCAGGCATTCTATTTACTTTATTCATTTGGTAATTA
>JAQZBX010008191.1:29062-48740 GCA_029593785.1 Cabassous unicinctus | reverse complement strand
TGAAATGTTTCCAATTTCCCATGATAGCCAGTCTTCCAGAAATTACAATTTATCCAGTTTTGGTGTACAATTATCTACAAAAGTTATTAAAACACTCTTCTCTTTTCCAACTTCATATCTTCCTGAGACTGGATTTTCATAAACTTCCATCAAAACAACATATTCCAATTGAATGCAGAAGCCAATATGAGAATCCAGTTGCTTTCTGTTAAGCCAGACATTGATGAGATTTACAAAAATGTAAAGTAATGACACCTTTCTCACTATTTTTTATGTTTCCGAAAATAAAGTTATATTTTCATTAAAATGCATTTAAATGAACAGGTAATGGGCTTATTTTTGCTATTTGTAAGTGAATTAGTAAATTGTTTTTAATTACTCAGTGATAATCTTTAATAAGGTAAATATCAATAGATGTAACCAACATCAACAAAAGCTCATTATCAATTATTTATAAGAATGTGAAAAGGTCCAAAGGTGAAAATGTTTGAGATGTTTTGCCCTAGAGAAACTGCTGCCCTATGCACAGGGGTTCTAAAAGTGTGGCCGCTTTCACATGTCTATAATGGTTGTAGGAGCAAGAACAGAGCCAAACACCAAATGACCATCAACAGAAAAACAGATAATTAAGTTGTGGCATATTCATTGGAGGGATTCTTGTATAGTAGGGGTTAAAAGAAAAGAATGAACTCAGCCATAATCATCAACATGGATGACTCTTTGGAAAATAATATTGATATTTTAAAAAACACATTGCAGAAGAATACTTAGTGTGATGGTTAGTTTAATGTGTCAACTCGGCCAGGTAATTGTGCCCAGTTGTTTGGTCAAGAAAGCACTGGGCTAATTGTAATACAAGGACATTTTTGGGCTTTAGTCATCAATGAGTTTACTGCATAGATAGCTGATTACATCTGCATCAACCAGGGAGCTTGCCGTCAGCACTGAGTGACACTTTATCCAATCAGTTGAATGCTTTAAAAGGGGAGGTGATTTCAGCATTCAGAGAGAATTTCCCAGCTAGTCTTTGGACAGCCATCATCTCCCAGAAACTCATCAAGGACCTTCCTTGGACTTTCATCAGAGCCCCTGGTTTGCAGCCTGCCTGTGGAACCTGGACTTGTGTATCCCCACGGTCACGTGAGAGACTCTTATAAAATCTCATATTATTGACAGATATCTCCTGTTGATTCTGTTTCTCTAGAGAACCCTGACGAATATATTTAGTATGATTCTATATTATATAAAATGTAAAAGAATGCAAAACTGAATAATATACTGATTGTGGATACACCTGAAGTAAACCGTAAAGAAAAGCAAAGATGTGACAGTTTTCTGGGTGTACCCCAGGAGAGTATGTCCTTGGAACTAGTCCATTCCTGTGTGTGTAAACCTATTGTAGGTGGAAACTTTTGATTAAATTACTTCAGTTAAGGGCCTTTGATTAGACTGCATGATCCAGGGTGGGTCTTAATCCTCTTACTGGAGCCCTTTATAAACAGAATGAATATAGAGAGACAAAAGGCCACAAAGACAGAGAAAGTCATGGAGCAGAGAGAACGCCACAAGAGCAAGAAGCTGAAATCAACAGAAACCTGGAAAGAGGAAGCCAGAAGCTGAAATCAATGAGGCCTGGAGGAGAAAACAGAGACCAGCAGATGCTGCCATGTGCCTGACCACCCACAGCTGCAGCTCAGGGAGAAAGCATCCCCTGATCATGCCTTGATTCAGACACTTTCACAGCTTCAGAACTGTAACACTTATAAGTTAATATATCCCTGTTGTAAAAGCCACCCCATTTCCAGTATATTGCCTCAGCACCCTTTAGCAAACTAAAACAAAAGGAATGCTAAACACAAATTTCAAGATAGAGGTTACTGTGAAAGCAGGGGATTAGGAGTGGGGGGTGGGAGGTGGGGAGGGGGATGGGTTTGCAGAAAGGCCCAAGAAGCCTCAAGGGTTCTGTAAAGAACTTTTTCTTAGTTTGGTGGGGAGGGAGAGGATGGTATCCAGGTGTTTATTTTATTATTATTATTATTATTATTATTATTACAGGATTACTTCTATATTAAACATATATAAATACATTTTTGTAAGTATTTGTTTTAGTTTGCTAAAAGCTGCTGGTAGCAATATAGCAGAAACGGGCTGGCTTTTGCAATGGGAATTTATTAAGTTAACAGCTTACAGTTCTGAGGCTGTGAAAATGCCCAATTAAAGGCTTAATCGGGCAATGCTTTTCACCCTGAAGACTGGCTGCTGGTGGTCCTGGATTCCTCCCACATGGCAGGGCACAAAGGCTGCACCTGCCAGTCTCAGTCTCTGCTTTCTTCTCCAGGCCTCTTTGCTTTCAACTTTGGGTTGCTCCTTCCATGGCTTTTCTCTCCCCCAGGCTCATCAAATTCTGGAGGCTTTTCTCTGTCTCTGCTGCTTTTTTTCTATATATCCAGCTGTTTATTCCTCCGTTTATAAAGAACTCCAGTAAGAGGATGAAGACCCACCCTGGGTCATGCAGTACTGAAGTGACCTAATCAAAAGGGTGATCCCTTAGCTGAATCTAATCAAAAGGTCCCATCTACAATAGTTTTACATGCACAGGTATGGATTATGTTTAAGAACAGGATTTTCTGGGGTTCATCCAGCTTCAAAGTATCACAGGAGTGAATATTTGATAAATAAAAATGTTTAAGATTCTAATACAGAGGGAGAAAGAGAGGGAGACCCCAGCCCCCGAGCTGGGAAAGTGGTGACGAAGTGAGTTGGAATATGCTAGTTCCTTTTGTCGGCCCCCAATTTCCCAGCTCCCTAGACAGCACAAGGGTCTGGCTTCTTGACTCTCAGACCTAGAGGGTGGTTCAAGTAACCAACAGGGTAACTCCTGGAAATGAATGTCAACTCATTCTGTCCAATGACAAAGAACATTTCAAGCAAGTGGCCTTGGGGTGGTTTCTGGTACTGGCCTCCTTTGTGCTTTTCAGGAAACAAACAAACAAAAAGAACAAAATGACCTGAACATCAGCCTCTTTCTCTAGAGAAAGCAGTCTCGGTAGATGCTTTGGAAGGGGGTGCTGCAGGGAGGTGAATGACGCCAGGCTCATACTGCATCATTTGAAACTGAGCAGAGGAGAGGAGAGGGTAAGGGAAGCAGACCAGCCAACCTCAGCCTCTGGGTGTCCATCACAGCCAGTGCAGAATTTGTGCAGAACCAGAGAGAAAATGATTTCTTTGCACTGTTTATTTGATTTGAAATCACAGCAGTTCCTGGGCTGAAAGCCTGTTCTACAAACTTGTCAAATGACCCTTTATCTCATATTCCACCAAGAAAATCCTCAGGATTTACAGACCGAGAACCATGCCAGCAAGGCATCTAGCCCCTCCTCCCACCTGCTATCGTAAGGCAGGAGGGAAGGACGGGAGATGCACAAGGGAAATAGGAGTTAGTGGTCCCGGCAACCTCCAGAGCTGCCCAGAGGCCAGGGCAGCTGACGTAGGTAGGATCCTACACCTCCCTCTCTGCCTTCCAAGGCCCTGAGATGCTCAAGGCTCCCCAAAATGTGGGGCTGGGACCACTCTATATCCCTCAGCTGGCTCTCTCCTTTTTTATTTGCTTTTATCTGTGCTGTGTCTGGGCCAAAAGGAGCTACCCTCTACCGAGCTGAATAGAGTAAAGGAAGAAGAATTAAAAAAAAAAAAAAAAAAGAGAGAGAGAATTTAGCAAGTGTTGCTTAGCAGCAGAGAATCAAAACAAGCCAATGTAATTAGAATAAATTATCGTGGGAGGAGGCTGAGGATCATTCTCTAGAGGTCATGGAGACAAATTGCAAATTTGAAATACTTTAGATGCAGATGGGCTTGAAAGCAGGGTGTGGAATAAAATGGCTGAGAGAAATAAAGCCTTGGATTCTATGGCTGTATGAAAAAGCACATGGCTTTGTCTCTCAGTTTAGTTCCTCAGATTTTCAGCCCAGGAAGCTCACACTTGGTCTCAGACCAAGTCCAAGAATATGTCCAAACTGGTATACACCATTCAATTCATAGTTGTTATGGATGATGTTGTATGTTTGGTTATACTTCAAAGGACCCAAAAATGTCAGTGCCACCAGGCACTGAGGGATGGGATTTATTTGACACTTTCACAGTTTATTGTATGCTATGCTGTGATCTAAGGTCATACAAATATTATCTCATGTCTTCCTAATAGCAGCCCTATGAGTTGGGTACTATGGTTATCTCCATCCTACAGAAAAGGAAACAGAGCCACAGAGGTTAAGGCCATGGATCCAATACATGGCAGAGGTGGGATTGGAACCCACGCCAGCCAGCTCCATAGTCCATGCTCCAGCCACCCCCAGTTTGGCAGAGAAGAAGAGGTGTGATAACACCCTAAGTAACGAACGTTTTAGTTTCTTGGCTGCTAAAACAAATACCATATAATCGTCAGCATGAGAACAGGAACTTATTGACTCATGGTTTCAGAGGCTAGAAGGCTTTCTTTCTCTCGGGGTCAGTATCTTCTGGCTGGCTGACCATCTTTGGGGTTCCTTGGCTTTTCTATCACATGGCAATGCACATAGAGATGCCATCTCCTTTCTCCCCTGATTTCCATTAACTTCCAGCTTCTAGGTGTGCCCTGTGGTTTCTCTTTCCATCTGACTTTCACTCTGCTTATAAAGGACTTCAGTAATCTGGATTAAAACCCAGCCTCATGCAGTTGGACCACTCTGTAATTGAAGTAACACCTTCAAGAGATTTTACCTACAATGGGTATGCACTCAACCCAACGTGGACCGAGACCAAGAACATGTCCAAACTGGGGTACACAATTCAATCCTCCACTGTGAGGAGGAGGGAAATTGTTCTTACATCCAGCGTCCATGGATGTGGACACATGTGTTGACCCTTGAAGGACGTGGGTCATGAATGCTTCCAAGCATGCCTCCGAATGTAACCAGTGGGAAATCCTTGCTCAAGCAAGTAGAATTCATCTGGCTGAGCCTCGCTGGGCTAGCTGAAGGGACCCCAACCCCTCAGTGTGCAAAATTTTTTTTTATCTTCCAGCTGCTGTGTCCTGGGAAAGGCCCCCATCTCTGTCCTGGCTCATGAAACACAGCCATCCCCCTCACCCACCTCTCTGCTGAGAGCCAATTGAATCCCCCCATGGGCTGCAGCCTGGCCCCCGCTACCCCATCTCTCCTCTTTGATGCTTAGTTTCCTGGCATCCAATGCTGAGTTTCTTGTATATGCTTTCCTGGCCCTTTATTCTGAAAGCCCGTTTGGATTCCATTCCCTTACTTTTGTGTTCTCTGTCATTCCCACCCCTCTCCCTGTCCCCCCTACACACCATTGTGACCTAATTCCTTGATTACAGCAGCATCTTCAGAATTGGGTAGGACACCCTCCCCTTCCATCTATACCTCCACCCTCTCCACCACTGGCCGGGGTCACCCAAGCCCCCTTAAAAGAGTTGTTGGCAACTATGACAATACTAGAGATAGTCGGGAAACACACCGCCAGGCTGAAAATAGTGTGATGGTCTATAGGTCCTTTCTAGAAATGACCAGCAAAGTATAATGTGATTTACGGATTGGCCTTAATATATCTGCATTATTCACCAGCATAAATAATTTGCCTTTATGGTGTAGCAGTTTGGCAGTTTGATATAGTTATGAATTCCAAAAATAGATATTGGATATGCTTGTGAACTGGTCTGTTCATCTGGGCATGATTGAGTTATGATTAGGGATTTGATTGTGCCATGTCAGCAGGGTGTTGAGCCCCACCTCTTGGTGGGTGGGGTCTCAAAGATAAAAGACATGGCAAAGGACAGAGTTGGAGTTTTTTTGAGTTGGAGTTCTGATGCGGAGTCTTGAGCTGGAGCCCCCGGAAGTAAGCATGCAGAGGAACTTGGTCGTGAGGAAGGAGAGAAGGCCCCGGGAAAAGAGACGAGCCATTCGCCTGACAGTTCACAGCTGGCCTTGTGGAGAGAGGTAAAGCCTAGAAAGCCTTATAGTCTACAGCTGACCTTGTGGAGGAACCAGAGGAGCTGAGACCAGAGAGAAACGGAGCCCTGGGAAGAGAGGAACCCAGGAAGCCTGAAACCTGGCAAACATCAGCAGCCATCTTGCTCCAACACGTGGCAATATACTTTGGTGAGGGAAGCAACTTATGCTTTATGGTCTGGTAACTGTAAGCTTCTACCCCAAACAAATACCCTTTATAAAAACCAACCGATTTCTGGTATTTTGCATCAGCACTCCTTTGGCTGACTAATACATATGGGTTTTTTAGATTATTTGTGAAAGGTGACCAACAAGAGGTTCTAAGAGCATTGGTCAAGAATCTCAAGCCAGAACCCAATGGTTCAGCCAGGAGCCTGCAGTTTTAGCTGCCTCTTTTGCCTGGTCTCTCACCTGAAATCTAAGGGGAGTGGGGGCACGACACCCCACACCACAGTCTGTTGGCTGCTGGCCCCATTTTTATCTGTGCTGCTCACAATTTTTCTTCCTCCACTGTAAAGATGGACTCGACAATTCAAATGATGTTTATCTTCAATACACCTTTGAAAATTGTAAGGAAGTGCAACTTTTCACTCTGCTTTCAATTTGTCCAGATGTGCACATAAAAGCAAGTAAGAAAGAGCACAGAGTGTTGTTTTCATTGTCTCATTCGCCAAAGGAAAAGCAGAGACTATTTTGCGGATCAAGGGCCTAGGAAAAAAAAACAAAACCTGCTGCTGGAAATGACATTTCATGACATCCACCCACAAAGCAATGACCAAAACAAGGCCATGATATTAAGCTTCAGAAACCCACTTGCCTTAATGGAAAATTTACAAAGAATCCGCCTTTGTTTTGTTCACTTAAATTAGCGTGGCAACAGTAATCACTGAGAGGTATTGAAAACTCACATATTGGCAGGTAACTAGGCAAACATAACCACTCAGCTTGATAATGTAGATCATGAGAAGGTATAGGATAGACAATAAGAGGCCTGAACTCACTAAAGTCGTTGAACACTTCAAGACAATGGCTCCCAAATTTGAGTCTAGACCAAATTGTACAGCACACTGGTGGTAGAGGGTTGTCCAAACTTCCTATCACAAAAAAAAAAAAAAAAGGAAACAGTCCCAGGGAACTAGCTCCTGGGAGTTGGAGTGCGTCACAGAGCGCCAACTACATGTCAGGCCTTGCGATAAGCTCTCGATGAAAATACATGATTTCATTTTATTTTCATATCAACATTGATAAGTCAGTATTATCACCACCATTATACTGATGGAAAAAAACTGCAGCTCCAAAAAGTGTTTTGTACAAGGAAGTACAGCTAAGTGGTGTGAGTCTCTGGTGCAATCCATTTTACCTTCCTAGCAAAGGAGACATCCCCACGAACCTACCTTGCAGCCTCCCAGGACCCTCCTGGACCACTTTGGAAGAAAGAAAGCAGCTCATTGCCTCCCTCTTAGCTACTTAAAAGAGAGGCTGATTTGCCCCTTATTCTTCATTGCTCAACCTCCCTTCTTCATTATTACCCAAAGACCTAAGGGTCCCTGGAGCAGCTCAGCGTGAGCTGCCACCTCCCACTCCTCACCTCCACATCAGCACCTGGGCCTTATCCAGAGCCCACCTCCATCAATCTTCCTCGACTTCTCCAAGGAGTGCAAAGTCGGAATCCCTCTCCTCTCTCCAATTAAACTCCCAGTGGTGGAAGCCCTTTCCTTAGTCGGCTTTCCTTTTTAAAAAAAAAAAAATTTATTTAATTAAATTTTTAAAATTTTTAAAAGCTTTTTTCTGATAAAATTAATTCATTCGCATTACAGAAAAATTGGAAGGTATATAAAAAGTATAAGTAAGCAATTTAAGTCGCCCATAACCGAACCCTTCAGAGATAAATGTTGCTGAACAGCATTCGTATCTATTCCCCACTGGCTTTCTTTACTGTTCGTTATCCCATTCCTTGGCTAAATTACTGACACACATATTGAGTGCCTGCTGTTTACCAGGTATTATGTGAGGTGCTGGTTGCAGGGTGGGGAACTCGACGTCCCCTACCCTCAAGGAGCTCACCGCCTTGGAAAATGAACCAGCAAGCAAAAAGCCCATGATAAAAAGATAGTCATAAAGTTACTGAAGGAAAAACAGAGACCACTGGAAACAAGGAGAACCAGGAGTACCCGCTAGAGTGGGGGTCAGGGAAAGCCTCTCTGGGGAGAATAACTAGACCCTGGGGAGTCTGGGACTAGACAAGAAGCATGAGAAGGTGTCGCCGGGGGAGGTGGAGGCTCAGCCGGCACAGACGAGCACTCAGGGACCCAGGAGAAGGAGACCCCAGCCAGCGCAGACCACCCCCAACCCCCAGCCAGGCCCTGATGAAAGCTCCTCCCCGGTGGCTTGCTGAGAACCCACCTGTTCTGGCTCAGCCTGGATCCACCTCTCTGTGCCCCACAGTGGCCCCCATCCCAGCCTGGTCTGAACTCTGCATTTCTTCACGGTGCCCTTTTTAATAGCTGCGTCTTTGTTGGTGGCCCCAGAGGGCTGTGCAGGGCTGCCCTTGCAGATCTACCTTCTGCATACACCGGCTCCATTCTCTCTCAAGCGTGCGGGAAAAGTTCACAAAGACTGGAGTCCAAGCCGAACTGAAAATGGATCCTCCTCAAAGAAAGGAGGAATGGTTACAATTGGCAAATGCTGAGAAGTCAGGTTCGATGAGGACTGACAAGCACCTGTGCGATTTAGCAACAGGGATGTCGCTGGCAAAATAATTGAGAGAAGTTCCATGGGAGGCGTGCAGCAGGAAGCCAGATTACCCTGAGTGGCTGGCTTCGGAAAAGTGCTGCTGCAAAGCTACCCAGACGTCAAATCCCATCATTTTCTCGATAAAACTTTTCCCAGTGTCTCCAACCCAAAGTAATCCATCATGCCTGGTACCTATATGAAGCATGTTTAATTTTTCTGGTATTAAAGCTAGGATTTATCTCTCTTCCTGCATTCTAAATTCTTTGAAGACAGAAATTAGCATCTTTTATGCATCATTTTACTCACCCACCACACACAACACACACACCATACACACAAACACATGCCACACACACACCATACACATCACACACACAGACCTAGACATAGTAAATGCTTAAATTAGTCCCCTGCACACAGTAATTATTTAATAAGTGCTAGCTGATTTGAACTGAATTGATGCATTGTACATTTAAAAAAACTTACTAACATTTTTAAAATAAAAATTCTTTTCTACTGATCTACTGTTGGATTACACGCGGTGATATCAAAACACCGTTCTTAATCATTCAGTTTAGTCCATCTCAGTGTCATGTTTGCACCTCAAAATAAAATCAAGTTTGAGTAAATCTGCACCTATGCTTATTAAATGTCCTCTTGAAGCTTGGATGTGCATAGCATGTCTTTTAGAACTAAATGCTTGGGTTAGTTTTCACTCGGGATGCCAACTGAATTTTAATATGCTTGAAAAATAGTGGTTCAGGGTATAAGGTCAAGATTTATCAAACATGTCTCAGCTTGAAGTGATGTTCGTCAAGGCAGATGGACCTCTCCTAGGTTGTACCTCCCTTCGGTATCCATATCCCAAAACCTACTCCTCAGCTTTTTGGTCCCAGAACCATGATTTAAACAAAACACTAGAAGTCGATCAGCCTTTTGGATGCTTAAGCTCAACCGAGATGGGCATCGAAGCGAAATGCCAATTCATCACCTTCGAATGCCAAGTTCTAACATCCAAGACTCAGCATCCGTTCTCTTCCAGCAGCCTAGAGTGTGACTCAATTGTTTTTCCATGACCTGTATCAGAATTCCTCTTCTTCCTGGCATGGAGGTAGATGGGAGTGAGGAGAAACCAGCCACGCACTCTCCCTGGAGATTAGAATGTGCCATAACCCCATCAAACAGGCTGCAGAGGTGCTCACGTGTCCTGCCAGCTGGAGAAGCCAGCTGAGTAAGCCATCCCCATGCCCAGCGTCTCCCCATTCATGCTCTCTATTCAATTATTCTCCCTTTAAGCACAGTCTTTTGGGGATGATGCCGAGGACAATCCAGACATCAGCCAGGAAGATACTTTGAACCCTTTGATTTCAAAACCCTGCTGTTACTGTCCAAACTGCAAGCCCCTTTGTGATCTTTATGCATTATCTATAACATATATTTCTGATATCCCACTGGCCACTTGTTCTGACAGTAATATCTATATAATGGCTTCTCTGGGAATTACAACTTCTCTTATTGCCACGTTGAAATGAACAAAACGTTATTGAGTTCTGTGTAATGTTGCAGGGGAGATTTAATAAAGGAGGTCAGTTGCTTCCAACGTTGTCAGAAGATCCTGGGAGAGCCATTGGGAATGGATCCCCGAACACAAAGGCCAAAGTCTCCTGTCATGGAGCCACTGCCTCTAGAGCCTTCAGGAAGGGGGCCACAGGATCGGCTGCATTCAAGAGCACGTGCCATCAGCAGCCCAGGAAGCTGCCACTGTCAGTGTCCTCACTATGGTTCCTGCTCTCAGGCCCACGGACCTCATACAACAGGAGGGGGTACCTCCCTCAACCCCATATCCCAGAGCTCATCTCATCAGTCAGTCCTCCTTCTCTTCCAGAGTCCTAGCAGCAAGGGAGTCTGGAAAGGCTTGTTTTGGGTGGGTCATCCCCAGCGGGCCATTGCAGGAGATGCCGAAGGTCAGGACATACTTGACTTAAGTCCCTTTGCGAGGTGAGGAAGACAGTCCATGTTCAGGCACCTACAGCAAAGCGTGAGGGTGAAATGGAGACAGAGAAAATGGCACCCAGCATGAGAACAAGGCAAAGTAAAGGAGACACAGACCACGTTCAGACATTCACAGCCCATGAGCGAGGGTGAGAAGGACACAGAGAAAACGGTACCCAGCACTAGAACAAAGCAAGGTGAGGGAAGGGACATCAAAGTGCCACATGAGTTAAAAAGAAGGGAGAGGGAGCAGATGTGGTTCAAGCAGTTGGGCACCCACCACGTGGGAGGTCCCAGGTTCGGTTCCCAGTGCCTCCCAGAGAAGATGAGCAGACAGATGAGGAAGCTGTCTCGCAGGGGGTGGGGAAATAAATAAAAATAAAAAAAGGAAGAGAGCATACCCAGCTGAGGTGGTGGTAGGGGGGCAGGGAAGGCTCCTGAAATTGCTTCTGAACTAGACTTTAGAAGAGTAGTAAGATGTAGGAGAATGGGGTCAATGAAAACTGCAGGTAAAAAGAAGCACCAGAGCAGAGGCCCCGAAGGATTGAAATGTGCTGCATGTTCAGGGCACGGGGCTGTGTGTCCAGTGGCTCATTCACTGGCCTATAAGAGGAGCACAGCCTCCAGGCTAGACCAGTAACTGAGGTCACACAGTGAAGGCCTTTGGATACCAGGATGAAACACAGGGTGAAGTGACAGGAGCGAAGATTGTGAAAAAAATATCTACAAGCAGCATATGGCATTGATTGGAGTGAAAAGAAAAACAAATTAGGCTGTCAGTTAGAACACCTCTCCAATTAACCAATCGAGAGGTCATGAGATCCAAGCTTTCAGGGCAGCAATTGGAATGGCATAAAAAATACAGGCTTGGGGAGTAAGTGTAGTTCAGTGGTTGAGTGCCTGCTTCCCATGTACAAGGTCCCGGGTTTAAATTCTGGTACCTCCTTAAAAAGGGGGGGGGGGAAATATCCATGCTACAGGCTATTTTTGAAATTGAAGTGACAGAGCATGGGGGCTAGATAGTGAATTAATTCCTCATAGTAGGCATGGATTCAGACTTACTTATTTTTGCAATGTCAGCACTTTGTATGGTGCCTAGAAGATGGTCAAGATATTATGAAATAAGATCTACACTACTTGGTAAGTTGAAGAAATGTTGATTCTGAGGCTTTGAGCCTTAATGACTGATAGAATGACATGCCACCATGAGGCATGGACAAGGGAAACACATATTTGGATAGAGGAGTGAATCCATGTGTATTGAGCCTGAGCTGTTGACATCAGGATAGTAACAACAGTGCTACTAGAACCTGAGAGAGATCAGGTCAAATGCTTGGAGGCCAAATGTAAAGGAAGAGAGAATAGAGAAAAGCAGTAGAGCACAACCTGGAGCTGAAAGAGGAGGGAGAATGAGGGACGGACAAAGCTATGTCCTGGAAGCAAAGAATCCCTAAGGCCCAGAAAGACACACATGCTCAATATTGCAAAGGGCTTGTGAGAGCTATGGAAGGAAGCAATTGGTTTTGACGTTAGGAGGTCAATGGAGACTTTTAAGAGAGCAGTTGCATTAAAGCAGTAACCCACTGCCTTGGTCGCACCTTGTCATCTCACAGGGAGTTTAAAGATATGGATATCTCAGAGTCACCACCTAGAGGTTCTGACTTAATTGGTCTGGGCTATGACCTGGGCAGGATGGTTTTTTTTTAAAGCTTCTCAAGGGATTCTAATGAACAGCTAAGGTTGAGGATCAAAGAAGTAATAACGGAAGAAACCAAATTATGAGAATTAAGAAGAGTATATTGGGGATGTGGAAGCATTGTGTAAACCAGTGACACTCAAACCAAAAGGTACATCAGAATAGCTTGGAGGGCTTGTTTAGCACAGATTCTGGGCCCTCCCTCAGAGCTCCTATTTCAGTAGGTCTGGGTGGAGCCCAAGAATTTGCATTTCTAACAAGTTCCAATCTGAGAATGGTGTCTGGGACCACATTTTAAGACCACATTTGTATATAGACTACTCTTTCAAGAAATTTGGTGATGAAGAAAACAAGAAAATAAAATGGAGTCAATGAACGGGAAGACTGAATCAAAGGATTTTACTCATTCGGAAGAGACCTAAGTACCATTACCCACTAGTTAAAGGAGGTGAGGCAAATCATTTAACCCTGTGATTTTCAATGCTGGCTGCACTTCACTCTCACCTGGGAAGCCTCTAGGACATACCAATGCTTTGACTTTACTCCCAGAGATTCTTATTTAACTGTCCTGAGGTAGGGGCCAGGGTTTGGTATTTTTAAGGTTCTCTAACCCAATTTCTCAATCTCAGTGTTCTCATTGAATGGTACAAAGAAACATGAGCACTTGGTCAACCACCAAGTTGTTGGAAAGATTAAAGGAGATAATAGAGTTATATGCACCCCACAAATCAGTAAAATGCTAGTCACATGAGAGCTATGACTATTTCATTCACTTTATGAGTTTTCAGACAAAGGAAACAGAAGCAGAGGTGTGGAGGAGAGGAGGAACCCCACATAGAGGAGAGGAGGAGCCCCACATATTTAAAGGATGGTTAAGAGATAGGTCTCTCACAGATAAAGTGGGACCAGATTTGATAGGCTTTGAAAGATAGGTAGGAGCATTGAGATTTAATGACATAGAAAATAATTGGGAGTAAATGAAAGTTTTGGAGGGAAAATGGCATGATGCAAGTGATAACCAAGGAAGATGCATCTGAATCCAAGTGGTCCACCAGAAGGCAGCTACCGTATTGCAAACCTTAGATGATTAGTGTGGTGGCAGAAGAAATGGAGAGACATTTAAAGGGGGAAAAAAAACAGCAGCTTAGTGACACTGAAAAGAAGATGAAGGGAAGGACTCCAAGTGGCACACCTGGGTACCGGGGTGACTCGGAGATGCTTTGCTCTGCTTTGCTCTGCCTGACTCCCACCATGCCTGTCTCCCTGGAGAAATCACCTAGCATCTCCTGGCCTCTATCTGATTCACGGAATGTAAAAGAGGAGCCTTAAGGGGTATGTAAAGGACATCCCAAAAAGGAAAAATGTACTCAACAATTACAACCAGGTCTACCTTCATAATTCTTAGCCCAATGACCACCTGTTAAGGATTTTTCCTCTCCTGATTCTGACCTCATGAAAAACTGACTCTGGGATCAATCAGTGCATAGGGCTCAGGAATAACTGATGATGCAGAAAGGAAAACAAGGTAATAAAAAAGAGCAAGAGTTTAATAAGTCTAACTACTGTCAGCCAGACTGATACTGTAAAATTTGGTTTTGTACCTGCACTGACTTTGGATTCCTAAATTGTAGCTTTGTCCCGTGTTCGCTGCTATTGCAACCTGACCACCTAAGGTGTTTCTGCGTGAATTATTTATTACCAACTCCTGCTTGGTTCTTGCCTACTTCACCCAGCCTAAGTTCTTGCCTTGCCCCAGATTATTTCAGTAAAACATAGCCTTCCAGGATTGCTGCTTCAGGGAGATGGAATAAATGTACTTTTCCCTATCCCTCCTACTAACTTCAACCAATAACCCTGGATTATATATATATATACACACACAGAGACACAGACACACACATACACAAAGACTTTGAGATGTTTAGTTACAGACTTTAGGAATCAAGGAATGACATGGTGGTGAGTTCCTTGGGTTTTCTTTTTTCTTTATATAATTCAATGGAAAAGAATCAGTTGTTTAAGGAAGCAGATGTGGTTCAAGCGATTGGGCTTTCATCTACCATATGGGAGGACCCGGGCTCGATCCCCGCAGCCTCCTGGTAAAGGCGAGCCAGGCCCACGCGGCAAGCAACGCAAGATGACGCAAAAAAAGAGAGACGCAGGGGACAGTCAAGGCGAGACGTGACAGAAACCAGGAACTGAAGTGGCACAAGCGACAGGGTACCTCTCTCCCATATCGTAGGTCCCCAGGATTGAATCCTGGTGAAGCCTAGAGGAGAAAAATGAGAAGAGAAGACAAAAAAAAACAGACACAGAAGATCTCACAGCGAATGGACACAGACAGCAAATAGCAGGCAGAGGGGAGAGAAAAAAAATTTTTTTAAGGGTATATTAAAAAAAAAAAAAGAATCAGTTATTTAAAGAAACAGGGAGATCACAAACCAAAAGAAAAAGAAAACAATCAATAGATGCCAAAACCAAAATGACAGAGAACTTTAAACTACCTCATAAAGTATAGTAGCCATCATAAATATGCCTCAATATGTATGAAATTACAGACACTTGAAACAAATGGAAAAAAAAACAGTCCCAGAAATGAAAAAGAAGATGTAAAAAAGAACCAAATGGAAACAAATTTTAACTGAAAAACACAATACCTGGAATAAAAAATCTAATGGATGGGCTGAATAGCAGAATGGAGGAGACAGAAGAAAAATCAGTAAATGGGCAAATAGAGCAATAGATATTATCCAACCTGAACAATAGAACAAAAAATAGACTGAAAAATTTTTAATAGAATTTCTGGGAACTGTGAGACTATATAACAAAAAGATCTATCATGTCACTAGAGACCTGGAGTCAGGGAGAAAGAGGGCAGAACTGAAAAAGCACTCAAATTAACAGCTGAAAACTGTCCAAATGTGGCAAAACAAAACTACAGTTTCAAGAAGCTGAGCAAACATCAAACAGGACAGATCCCAAGAAATCCATTCCACGGCTCATCATTTCAAAGGTCTGAAAACTAAAGGCAAAGAAAAAATTCTTGAAAGCAGCAAGAGAGAAATGCCACCTTACCTTTAGGGGAAAAAACAATTCAACTGAAAGATTTCTTGTCACAAATGGAGGCCAGAAGGAAGTGGCACAGCATTTTTCAAGTACTTAAAGAAAAGAATGGTCAACTCAGAATTCTATATCCAGAAAAAAATTCCTAGAGGATCATGGGAAAAGTCAAGACAATCCCCCCTCCCCCCAAAAAAAGGAACATATTTACCCTAAGAGAATGGCTAAAAGGAGTATTCTAAATAGAAAGAAAACAATAAAAGAAGGAAACTTGGGACATCAGGAAGGAAACAAGAACAAGGTAAGTGTATTAGTCCACCAAAGGGGTGCTGATGCAAAGTACCACAAATCTGTTGGCTTTTATAAAGGGTATTTATTTGGGGTAAAAGCTTACAGTGACAAGGCCCTAAAGAGTTCAACTCAAGATACCATAGGAGTTATTTTCTCACCAGAGTCTGTTGCCACGTGTTGAAGCAAGATGGTTGCTGATCTCTGCGAGGGTTCAGCCTTCCTCTTCCTCTTAAGGCTCCATGGGCCCAGCTTCTTCTGATCTCAGCTGTAGGCTGGAGAGCTCCTTTCATCCCGGGCCTTCTCAGCTGCTCAGGGCTCTGGTCTCTTCAGCTGGTAACTATTAAGAGAATGGCTCAGCTCTCCCTGGGCCTTTAGCTGTTTGATCCTTCTCCTTTCTGTCACATGGCAGGACAGAAATGACCAAGTTCTCTCCTCTCCCATGTCTTCTTCCAAGTGTCTTGTTGAATAAGCATCTGTTTGTATATCCCACCAAAGCAGCAGGAACTTAAACGGAGTTACACCCTACTGACATGTTTGAATAAAAGCCCTAATCTTAACATAATTTAATCAGAGACATCACAGCTGAATCTAATACAATCAAAGGGGATCACGCCCAGAGGAACAAACCAGTTTACAAACATAATCTCTATTTTTGGAATTCATAAATAATCTTAAACTGGCCACAATAATAAAAAACATGGATTAAAAAAAAAAAATAGACTCCCCTAATCCTACTGAGGTTTCTAAATTATGCTTGATGGTTGAAGTAAAAATTAAAACACTCCTTGATGTGGTTCTAAAAGCATGTAGAGGAAATATTTGAAGCACATATATTGTAAATGTGGGAGGATAAAGGGACATAAAGGAAGATAAAGTTTCTACAGCTCAGTCATACTGGCAAAATGATGACAGCAGTAGAATGTGTTAAGATACATATATAGGGAAACAGATGTGGCTCAAGCCCTTGGGTGCCTGTCTACCACATGGGAGGTCCCAGGTTTGGTTCCCAGTGCCTCCTAAAGAAGACAAGCAAGACAGTGAGCTGATGTGGCAAGCTGACCCAACAAGATGATGATGCAGCAAGGAGATACAATGAGAGACACAACAAGCAGGGAGTAGAAGTGGCTCAAGTGATTGGACACCTCCTTCCTACATGGGAAATCCCAGATTCCTGGTGCCTCCTAAAAAGAAGATGAACAGACACACAGCGCAGATAGTGAGCACAAAACAATGGGGGCGGGGAGAGAAATAAATAAAATAAATCTTTTTTTTTAAAAGATACATATATAATGCAATACACAGAGCAACACTATAAAAGCCATGCAAAGAGATACAATAAAAAATACTATAGATAAATGAAAATGGAATACAAAAAATGTTCCATAACCCACAGAAGGGGAAGAGAACTGTACAGGGAAACAAAAACAGACAGAAGAAACAGAAAAATACGAATAAAATGGCAGACTTAAGCACTAACACATCAATAATTACATTAACTATAAATGGTCTAAATACACAAATTAAGACAGAAACTGTCAGAGAGGATTAAAACTATGACCCAACTATACACTGTCTATAAGAAATTCACTTTAATTATAACAATTTAAGAAAGTTGAAAGTAAAATATGGAAAAATATATATCATGAAAATGCTAATCAAAATAAAGCAAGACTAACAATATCCATATCAGATAAAATAGATTTCAGAGTAAAGAAAAATACCAAAGACAGAGGAGGATATTATACAATGATGAAAGGATCAATTCACCAAGAAAATGTAGCAATCCTAAAAGTGTATGTACCAAACAAAAGAGCTGCAAAATGTGTGAAAAAAAACTGATAGATTTGCATATAGAAATATACAAATCTATAGTTAGAGGCATCTATACCTTTCACTAAACAATTGGCAGAACAACTAGACAGAAAATTGTTAAGAATAGAAAGACTCAAAATAACACCAACAAACAGGATCTAATCAACATTTTTGAACACTCCACCTAACAACTGCAGAATATACATTCTTTTCAAGTGCCCATGGAATATATGCTAAGACAGACAATATCTTGGACCATAAATCAAATGTCAACAAAGTAAAAAGAACTGATTTCACACAGAGTATATTTTCCAACCATAAGGGAAACTAAAAATCAATAACAGAAAGACAGCAAGAAAATATGCAAACACTTGGAAACTAAACAGCACACTTCTAAAAAACCCATGGGTCAAAAAAGAAATCTCAAGGTAATTTTTAAGTACATTGTAATAAATGAAAATGAACGTATATATTGTCAAATTTTGTGGTACATGGCTAAAGTAGTGCTTACAGAGAAATTTATAGCACTACATGTTTTCATTAGAAAAGAGTAAAAGTCTCAAGTCAATAATCAACACTCCCACCTCAAGAAACTAGGAAAGGAACACAGAGTAAACCCAAAGCAAGCAAATGGAAAGGAATAAAAAGATGAGTAAAAATCAATGAAATTGAAAACAGAAAAAATAGAGAAAATCAATGAAAATGGGTGCTAATTCTTTGAAAAGATCGATAAAGTTGGCAAAGCCCTAGAAAGACAGACAAAGAAAAAAAAGAAAAGAGTGACAAATTATCAATATCAGATTTGAAACAGGGGATATCACTACCAGCCCTGCAGGCACCAAAAAGATAATAAGGGAATGCTACAAACAAATCTACACACCCATAAATTTGACTACTCAGATGGAATAGGCCAATTCCTTGAAAAACTCAAACTACCACAACTTACCCAACATAAGATTAATTTGAATAGTGTTGTAACTATTAAAGAAATTGAATCAATTTTTTTAAAAACTCTGAAAAAAGAACTATCCAGGCCCAAATGGTATCACTGGAAAATTCTCCCAAACATTTCAAGAATTATCAATTCTATACAGTGTCTTCCAAAAAAAAAAAAAAAAAAAGTGAAGGGAACAATTCATTTAATGAAACTAGTATTACATTGATACCAAAACCAGACAAAGACAATATAAAAAAGGACACTACAGGCTAATAGTCCTCATAAGTATAGAGGCAAAAACTCTTTACAAAGCATTAGCAAAATAGAATGTACAAACATAACAAAAAATTTGTACCCAAGGACAAAGTAGGGCTTATTATAGGAGTGCAAGCATATCATTCAGTATTTTTAAATTAATCAATGTAATCCACTATATTTACAGGCCAAAGAAGAAAAGTCACATGATTTTGTCAGTAGATACAGAAAAAACAGTTGACAAAATTCAACATCTACTCATGATAAAACCCTCAGAAATATGAAATATGTCCCATTTATTTTTTATGGTAACATATGTATAACACAAAATATCCCATTTTAACTATTTTAATATGTACAATTCGGTGACTTAATTATATTCACAATATTGTGCTACTATCACCACCACCCATTATCAAAACTCTTCCACCACCCTAAATAGATTATTTTTGACAAAGATACGAAAGCAATTCAAAGGAAAGATGGCACTTTTAACAAATGGTGCTGGAGCAATTAGATATCCATAAACAAGAAAAAAAAATGAACACAAGAAAAACAATGAACCTCAACCTAAGTCTTGCATCTTATACAAAAATTAACTCAAAATTCATCACACCCTTAAATTTAAAACATAAAACTATAAAATTTTAGGGTAAAAATACAGCGAAAATCTTCAGATCAACAGCAAGAAAAAGAATTCTCAGACTTGACACCAAAAGCACAATCCATAAAAGGAAAAATTGAGAAATTGGACTTCATCAAAATTTAAAACTTTTGCTCTGTGAAACCCTATTAAGAGGATGAAAAAACAAGCCACAATCTGGGAGAAAATATTTGCAAACCACACATCCAACAATGGACTAGTATCTAGAATATATATATTAAAAAAAAAAAAAAAAAAAA